>JAECMU010055855.1:0-12518 GCA_016106625.1 Dracogyra subfuscus | reverse complement strand
ATAGCTGAGGTGTGTGCCCAAGACAGGCGTGTGCTATAACAGCTTGCTCTGAATGTGCACGTTAAACAATATTGAAAATGAAAATGAAAAGTCATACCCTATGCCATGACCTCGTTTTGTAACTTCCCTGTATGATTTATAATGAATACTATTCATAATTAGTACGGCGTCCAACTCAAGGTTATAGCCAGTCATCCAACATAAAGACAGCCAGTCATCCAACATAAAGACAAAGGAAACAGCTTTATGTTTATTGCTATCAAAACACTAGCGTGCGACAATCTTACACAAGTGGGGGGAAAACCTTTTTCAGTTTCACTCCGGTTCGACTTTGTTATTTTTGTGCAAGGGGTGGAGGGATGTATCTTGTCGGCGTTAGTATTTTATCAGTAGATACAGCACAAAGTAATTATAATTTTGCCATTTAATATGTTTGAAATATAAACTGTAAACGTATAAAGGTTTAGCTAATAATGATTGTATATTCAAAAGTGAGAAACAATATCATATGTATTCCTCGCCAACGCACCCTTTCATGGAAATGAACTCAACCATGTGACCTAGATTTATAACATCAACCGGTATGACAAAACGTGACTAATAAAAAGTAAAACTTGTAGTCGATAGTAATCAAACATTTAGTATTAACAATGCAACATGGCTTAAACATTATTTCATTTTATTTAATCGCGTTTTCTAACTTTACGACAAGCAGCTACTGAATAAGTCATTATAGACTGGTCATGTGGCCATGCAAATAACGCTTATTCACAACGCGAGGTGGATCAACTGAACAAAACTGGTTAACGTTTGGTACTAAAATTCAACATCGGAAAAAAATATTTCGCCAATTTTGTCACCAACATTGGGAGGGTTAATAAGAATTATATAAAAAGAAAAATACTGCTGCAACCTGATGCATCATACAAACCTTTGGAATGACATGGTCTCCATTCTAAGAAGCGATCATAGTGCTAAGATCACCTTAAGTTAGTTATGCACCGTCTCAAGGTGATCTTAGTGCTAAGACCATTTTGTAAAGTGGGGCCCAGGATTGCCCCCACCCCCCCACCCCCGTTTTCAAAGGGGGAAAAAATGGAAATGGTTTAACATGCCAATTACAAAGAATACCAATGATATGCCAAAGTACTTACGGTTAAATTCATGAATCCCAAAAATTTCTTCAATATTCTAATAACAGGTTCATAACTTTTGTTTGGTAGGTGATCCCTGACTTGTTCAACATAGTCCTGAAAGATTTAAAAACAAATTCAGTTAGTAAAAATATCAACATATATTAATGATGTAGTTCAACATGCCAGAACTATAGATTACAATAATATTCATCCTCTCTATTTTTCAGAGGCTGACCTATTGTTTCAATGCACACAAAATCTAACTACAATTAATTTCCCTCATAACATACAAATTATTTTGCTACAGGTCAAATTAGAATGCATGTGGTTATTTTCTATAGTGTTGATTTATTAAAAACAATGCCTCTGTCGTCTCTCAGCTGCGACTTCTGAAACCGGTTTTCTGTGAATTAACCCTGATTCTGGTGAGCACTATTAAGCTCCAATATGATCCAGTTTTCTACAGTTCTGTCCTACCAGTTTACCAGTGACACCCACAACAGTCAAAACTGATATGTTTTTACATTTTTACATCAAGAAAACAAAACAACAACACAGCGAACAAATATGAAAGTTACAAATTAAAATGTGAGTCAACTTTAGGCCCACAGTCTTTGGTTTTGAAAGTCGAATATAGTAATCACTGGACCACAAAGCTGCCTCCAACACGTGAAAGATACTTACAGAGTTGTTCTGTATTAAGCAGCCTATCAAGAGTCCGACGTACGCAGCGATAATACTGTTCTCCATGTGTTTACTGGCCTTGTGAAGAGCTGAAACAAATAACATACAAACATCAGGCACTGGAGGTCATCTACTCAAAACCCTTAGTCTGTAGTTCTTAGTAGCCTTTACAGTAACAGAAACAGGATATTAAACACAGTAACTAATATAATAATTCTTAGTAAGTGTCTAAACATACAATATTGATTATGTAAACACAATATTATATTCCAAACTTTTTGCGTTATTATCTATTGTTTTCTTACCACCACTAGAGCACATTGATTTATTAATCACTGGCTATTGGATGTCAAACATTTGGTACTTATGACACATAGTCATCAGAGGAAACCTGCTACATTTTTCCATTAGCAGCAAGTGATCTTTTTTATGCACTTCCCCATAGGCAGGACAGTACATACCACTTGTTGTGCACAGGTTAGAACAAGACAAAATCCAGTCAGTTGAATGGATTCATCGAAGTGGTTCAATCCTGCGACGCAAGCACGTGAGCTAAATCGAGCCCTGTATGTTATTATTAGAGGAAGAAGAACTTTGTTTTGTTAATGACACCACTAGAGCACATTGATTTATTAATCACCAGCTATTGAATATCAAACATTTGGTAATTCTGACACATAGTCTTAGAGAAGAGGAAACCGGTTACATTTTTCCCATTAGCAGCAACGGAATCTTTTTAATGCACCACCCCAGACAGGACAGCACATACCACTGCCTTTGGTATATCAGTTATGGTGCACTGACTGGAACGAGAAATAGCTCAATGGGTCCACTGATGGGGATTGATCCCAGACTGACCATGCAAGCATTTTACCACTGGGCTACGTCCCAATACAATGGCAACACAAATGTGTCTTTAACAGTAGTGTGTGCTAACCTTTCAAGAATGTTTCTTCTTCGTCGTCCTCCCCGTCCTTGGCGTTGTGCTGTCGGTTCGCTCGGTTATTGTCGTCCGCCTTCTTCACCTTCTCCACCGAATTGGCGATCCACTGCATGCCCTGCTCAGACTCCTGCCACTCCCCGCTCTTGTTAGGTGATCCCCCCGGTGTCTCACACTGACTCTCGTCCTCCTCCAAGTTACGAGCCGCCTCCTCACGCTGGAGAAACAACTGTAACACAAACGTAACATTTTTAAAAGCTAAATGTTTTTTTTGTTCAACAACAACACTGTAGCACATTGATTTATTAATCATCGGCTAATGGATGTCAAACTTTTGGTAATTTTGATAGTCTTAATTAGATCAAGGGATCTTTTATATGCACCATCCCATGGACAGAATAGCACGTACCACGGCCTATGATGTACCAGTCATGGTACACTACCTGGAATGAGAAATAGCCCAAGTGGGATCAATACCAATCGACTGTACATCAAGTAAGTGCTTTACCACTGGGCTACATTCTGCCCTTACACAGTTTCTATAATAAATTAGACAAGACATTTTTATGGATAAAAATAAACATTAATTTTGTTTAACAACAGCATATTTCATATTAAGACAATTTGTTTCCTAATGTAATGTTATTTGGACTATAGCTTGAAAACAAAAGCCGTCTACTGAAAGCAGCAGGGTATCTTTAATATTCATTTTCCCCATAAAGGTTAGTCACTGGTAGTTCCACAGGATGGTGGGTGTGATCCTGTAACACCCCCACCCACCTGAAGAGCCCCTTTTAATTAAAAAAAAACTCACACACAACACTAAATTGCCTTAAAAATGCATCTTTTGGAATTTTTATTTTTAAATATTATTTTATACATCTCACTCCATTTGGGAGCTTAGCTCATTTGTCTTCAGCAAATTCAAACTTGACTTTTTATTTAATTTTTAATTCTGTGAATTCCCCTTTACAAAATCCTGGATGCACCACAGAATTTATTTTGTTTGTTAAAAGTTTGTTTTGTTTAATGACATCACTAGAGCACATCATCAGCTACTGGATGACAAACATTTGGTAATTCTGACATGTAGTCATTGAAGTAGACATGCTATATTTGTTCTAATGCAGCAAGGGATCTTTTATAGGCATTTTCCCACAGACAGGAAAGCACATACCACGTGTTTGTGGTGTGGTTTGTAATGCATATTCCTGGAATATGATAGTGTTTTTAGAAATCTTCAAAATTCTGTGCCACTTCTAAGACAACAGGCAACAGTTGTGTATTTGTTTTTGAACTTTTGTAAAACAAGTTGTCTTTTTTAAACAAGACGCCATTTTGTTCCCGGTGTAACTGTTTACTAATCACCCTGTGAAAAGATTCATTTTCTGTCAGTATTCATTTGAAATGTTCCCACTAAAATTTTCAAGACATATTTCATCTTTTCTACAGAATTTTTGGTCTCGATTCGTAATGAATAATTTACACCAACATTTTGGAATAATTCCATCAAATCTGGAATGTTGAAATTTCTGCTATGGTTGGAACGAGAAAAAGTCCAACCATTTAATGGATCCACTAAGGTGATTCGATTGTGCGATGTAAGCACATCAAGCAGGCACTCAACCAACTTGAGTTAAATCCCTCCCCTGATACCATTAGAACACACTGATTAATTCAACACTGGCTAATGGATGTCAAACATTTGTAATTCGGATACAGTCCTAAGTGGAAGGCCATTATTATTTTCCGGTTTTTATATGCCCTTTTCGCTCAGGTGGTTTTATCCTATAACTCAGGCACCCCAGGCAAACACTCTAGTGGCCAAGTTAGATCTTGCTCTAACCTCATTAACTATCTGGATGAAAACTGTATTTGTACCTTGATCAAGATTGTGATGATTGGTGTTGATGTATTTTCTATAGTTGTCACCGACGTCATGAGTCTTCGGCGGTTCACCTCGCAGTGTTCAGCCATGTTAATCATCAAACCTAGACCCTGTTGTACAGGAGAGGAAAGAAAAGGAAATGTTTTATTTAATAACATACTCAACACTTTAGTTATGGTTATGGACCACACAAATATTGAGGCAGCTGTCCCCACTTCATGGGCTAATCTTTTCAATTAGCAGTAATGGATCTTTTATATGCACTATCCTGCAGATATCACAGCCTTTGATATACCAGTCGTGGTGCACTGGCTGGAACGAGAAATAGCCCAATGGATAAGATGCCTAATATTTAAACCATCTAGCCTATACTAAACAAGTAATTAAAAAAAGTAATGATTAACACTGGAATATTACGTAATAATTAGCGAACAAGCCCACTGCTGACAGGTAGCGGCAAAAAATATTATATTTAACAGTACATACATGTACCTTGACTTTCAATGTACCAAAATGCTGAGGTACATACCTTGGTTTTCAATATACCAGAAACAACAGTACATACCTTGTTTTTCAATATACCAGAAACAACAGTGCATAGCTTGGTTTTTAATATACCAGAAAGAACAGTATATAGCTTGGTTTTTAATATACCAGAAACAACAGTACATACCTTGTTTTTCAATATACCAGAAACAACAGTACATAGCTTGGTTTTTAATATACCAGAAACAACAGTATATAGCTTGGTTTTCAATATACCAGAAACAACAGTACATACCTTGTTTTTCAATATACCAGAAACAACAGTACATAGTTTGGTTTTTAATATACCAGAAACAACAGTATATATTTTCTTTTGTTAATACCAGAAAGAACAGTACATACCTTGGTTTTTAATATACCAGAAAGAACAGTACATACTTATTAAGTACTTACAAAGTATTGACATAAGCAGTGTTTTGTAACTCATGCATAGGTACATTAAATATAGGTCACAGCAACTTTAATCAAGTTTATAATTTCTAAAGAAACATTAATTTAAGCTCGCAACAGATCAAACACACTAATACCTTGCAATTCATTCACACCATTGTTCTTATTGTACTGATACTTGCATGTATAACTTATATCTTAATAAAATACATTTGATTATAATGTAATATTATTTTCTTTAGAAGATTGTCTAGAACTGTTCTCATCTTTGTCACATGGTAATCGTGTAATTTCTTTGAACCTCTGTACTACTTTTGATGATTCTTGAAGAGGAGTTTGTTTTGTTTAATGACACCACTGGAGCACGTTGATTTATTAATCATCGGCTATTGAATGTCAAACATATGGTCACTTTGACAGTCATAGAGAAAACCTGCTACATTTTTCCATTAGAAGCAAGGGATCTTTTATATGCACAATCCCACAAACAGGATATCACATACCACATCCTTTGATATACCAGCCGTGATGCACTGAATGCAATGAGAAATAGCCCAACTGACCACGCATCAGCCGTGTGTGTTTTATCACTGGGCTACAACCTATGATGCTTGATTACTGGATCTGTCATGACGCCCATGTATGTTTTACTTACCAAGACATACATATCAAAGCAGTGTTCAAGAGGCACGTATTTCGGCATTGTCAGCAGACAGACGACAATGATATCCAAAAGTCCATCCTGCTCGCCAACCTTTGTACTGCCCAGTTCTGTAAAACAAACCAGAAGTAACGTTATCAGGATGCATATCTGATAATCACAAACAAGTAGATAATAACTGACATTTTTGCAAAGCAATTATTGGAAGAAGAGCAGCATAAACAAAACTGTTCAATTGATATAAGGCTAATATAATCATTTTCAAATTCTACAGAATATTTTAAACATACTAAAAAGAAAACAATTGTCATAAACACATACAACTGAATTTACACAGCAAATTCACCTAAAAGAAAAAAATATTTTTTATTTATCAAATGGGATTTTATAAGTGAAATTGGGGAAGATGTCAATATAAATTTGTCAAAAATTTAGTTAGGAAAGTGTGCTGTTTGTATGTGATAGCTATATTTAAAAATAATTCTGTTCAGCTAAATGCTAACTGAATTTGGCAATTTTCTGATCAAGTTCGCCAAATTGCTAATAATTTCTGGAATCCAGTTAAAATCCTATAAAGTGTCAGTGATTTTAAAAAGTTTATACTTTTTATTATACTTTTAAGCATCTAAAAGATTTGTAAAATTTGAAAAATTATTCTACATAAAAATTAAAAGATTTTTTTTTCAAAAGCTGAAAATGAGATTAAAAACCAACTAAACAATAACAAAAAGCTGCAAAATCATATCAGGTAGTACTAAACCAAATAACTTCTGGCTGGGTCCAAGTTCAAGGTGCACCCAACTTTTGATAGAGAAGCGAATACCACAAGTCCTGTGATTGGTTATAAATGTGAGTGTGTTGGTTGTAAAAAAAATAATAGTTTCATTTGGGTAAAACAAATATGCAATTTTATTTCAAGTACCAATGTGTCAAGTAGCCTTGTGCTTGAAACATGTAAAAAAAAAAGTACTCTAATTTGGTGCGTAACTAGGGTAGTCATAGATGCTACCCGTTATCTGAGAACCGAGCAACTTGACCCCCAATTTTCTCTGGTTCACTTGAAGTATGAAGGGTGGTAGTATTTATATCCGTGGCGTTTATGTTGATTGATACGCTGCAGGTAGGAGCTTTAGCCACGTGTTACTATTGTCTATGGGATTTGATTTGGTAGTATACATCCATCACTGGTAGTAGTGATATCAACAAATTATTAATTAGTGTTTCAGCATATAGTCTTAATCAATGCCAGGCTGAGATTAAACAAGCCTTTTTCAATAATAAAGTCTAAACTTGCCTTCTAAAAAAGCACCCAGAAAGATATCATTAAAACATGACTGTTATAATATACTTTTGCCATTCACCATTTTAAGCAAGCACATAAATTACATTTACTTTTATTTCAATGATTACGATGATATGCATTACAAACTATTTATTTCTGGACAGATTGTTTTTCAAATTGCATACAAAATTTTTTTTTATCCCCCCCCCCCCCCCAATACTTTTACTGTTGTTTTTTTCTATCAACTGAAACTTAAATTATTTACAAAAAAACAAAACCCAATGTTAATGGATGCTGGGAAGGACTATAGGTAACGGATTGGCCAGTTAATCGAGCTGTATTTACATAAACAGTGCATTACAATTTCATCCAAGTTAACGTTTGTTTTGTTTAAACCATTAGAGCATATTGATTTTATTAATCACCGGCTACTGGATGTTAAACATTTGGTAATTTTAACATATAATCTTAGAAAGGAAACCTATTACATTTTCCCATTAGTAGCAAGAGATATTTTATATGCACCATCCCACAGACAAGATAGTACATACCACAACCTTTTTGCATCATGAGTCCAAAAAGGAGTCTAGAATAATCTAGAATACACGAATACAGTGAAACTGTTACTGTTAGAACGTACTGATTCACCATGTAACTGGATAAGCAGGTCTTGACAATCTAGGATTTATAACCTGTGAGAAACAGAACTAAACAAAAACACTGGCACAATCACCGATGGGAAAGTAATATCAATATACTGCCTTTTGACTAGGAAAGCGAGATAAAAAACAAAAAGTACAGTGGATTTAAATTTTAACGCATATGCATAATTTAACAGAGTGAAATAATTTACCGTTTTCATGAGTCAGGTTTAAGAGGACTCTCAAAATGGCAAGAATACAGTTGAAGAGCACCACACCAGGTGATGTCTTCCTTTCTTCCTCGTCATCCGGTACGGGGAACGCAGATATACACTCCTGACAGACCTTCAGTACACTGGAAGAAAAAAAATAAAATACTGCTATAAATAAACTGACATTTTAAAAGAAGTAGAAGAAGTTTATTTTGTTTACACCATTAGAGCACATTGATTAATTAATCACCTGCAATTGGATGTCAAACATTTGGTAATTCTAACACACAGTCATCAGAAAAAAATGCTACTATGTTCAAATGCAGCAAGTGATCTTTTTATCTCTACTTTTTAAGACAGGAGACAGGGCTCGACCTTAGCGGTAGCCCAGGGTGTTTTGGCTACCGATTTCTCACCCGGACTACCAGTTGTCTAACCCCGGTAGTCCGCCGGGCTACCAGATGTTTTGACATGTCCAGTCACTCCACAAACAGCAAGACGTTTAAGTCATTGGTGTCTGAAATTCCACCCTTTCATGTGCGTGCACTCTACTGCCACGAGTTGCTGGAACTGTTAATTGCTTCCCTAGTCTGACCAACAGTTGGCGGTTGAGTAATTTTGACAATCAACAATACGGCCTGTTGTTTTGATGCCAACTTATAACTAATGCCTTGTATTATCAAGACTATTTGCCGCACGCTGAAGTCTAAACTAAACCATAACTCAATCGCTGTTTATTTTCTTCTAGGCTACCTATACAGATTATCAGATTATTGTTTATAAAATTAAAATCTATTATTATGTTAAAGATATGTATAAACTGACGAATGTTTTCAATGTTACAATTATTAATCTTTCTTACAAATTATATTTAATTAAATCTCTCTTATCGTTTACTATTGCTTTGCATAATATCGTCGTTCAAAATGGCATCTGGTCGTGTCACGTGATAACACAACACACGTGGCGATCCCCTGTCTGGCTCACAGCATTTACATGTTTATTGTCATCAATAAAAACTGCTTTTGTTTTAGAATAAAGGCAAGTTGTGTTAAGATTCTTCGAAATGACACCTATTAAAGATAGTTAAAGCCATTTTTGAATTAAAATATGCAATATCGATCTTCATAATCGTACGATTAGCACATTAAAATATTTTTCACATTTTCTTTCTAGGTCCGTTCGGACTAAGTTCTGCACGTGAAAACCGTACGAAGTGTTTCAATAATATTCTGTAAGCCTTCATTACGAGATTAGGTCTTAAAAAAATAATTAAAAAAAAAAAGTCCCAGTATATTGCTCATAATTTTAAAAACCACCACCCTAAAACAACACGTTTAAATAACAAATATATAACTTTGAGTTTTTTCTCCTTTTATCAAGTTAAGGGGCTACCAATTTTTACTGAGGGCTACTAGATTTTATAACCTAGTAGCCCGGTGGGCTACCACTGGAAAAACTTAAGGTCAAGGCCTGCAGGAGAGCACATACCACAGTCTTTGACAAGTTGTGGTGCACTGGATGAAAAGAGAAAAAATCCTAATCAGTTGAAGGATCCACCAAGGTGGTTCGATTTTGCGATGCAAGCACCTCAAATAAGCATTCTACCAATTAAGCTAATCCCACCCAGACATTTAAAAAAAACCGCATAAATAAATTGGCATTTAAAAAACATGTAGTTCCTATTTCTAGCATTCAAAGTGTAATAAATATAGTGAACATCATTATATATTTACTTATGCTGTCACTTTTTCCTACTTATTACACTTGTTTATTGTGTAAAAGAATATATGTGGCATGTTCTTGCATAAAATAAATGAGGGGACTGGGTACGAAGCTATCACATTAGTAAGTACATGTACCTTTCCTATCCACGTCTTACAGCTTTTCGTATATACCAAAAACTAATATTTTACTATAAAGTCCAGGATTAATATACCCAAGGACAAACTATTCAAGACCCCAAATTCATAAAAATCCAAACTATTATAGTCAAATTCATCTCTGTCACAGCCACAGTTAGGCACTATTTTCACACTATTTTTCCTGTATGTGTCCTATCTGACAGTGTATGAAAACACAAATCTAATATAGGCACGACGCAGGTGTTTCAAGTTGAAATTCTATATTTTTACATCACTTTTCACAGTAGGGCAGAATTTCCTAGACCTAGAAATTACATTTTTGAAATTTTACTATCTTTCAGAATTTCCATACTACATAACCCCCTGCAAATTCTAGTAATTGTTCAATATGTGCAGATCCTCTGTTAAGATCACCTATCTGTGATTTATTTTCTAGCATGCATGTTAACAATATAAATTGGAAACACATCTAGTGGATTAATTCTGTGACAAATAAGAAAATTATAATCTATTATACAACTATTGCTTAATCTTTGCCGACTTGTAGCAATAAATAAATAAATAAATAAATAAATATATATATATATATAATTGTCAGATGTTCATCTATAATTGGCTTAAGGTGGGTTTATTTTTTATGGATGTCTGTATTATTTAGTTAAAAGTTGGTTTTCTTTTAAAAATAGTCTTGGTATAGACAGGTCTAGGATCGATCCCCGTCAGCTAACAACTGGGGGTTTTCCTCGACATAACCATATGTCCGACGCCGATATAACCATAATTATAATGTGTTGAGTGCGTCGTTAAACAAACAAAAAAACTAAACAAAAATGGTATAGACAATAATAAAAATTATGTTACAGCTAGAACCTTCTAAAAGGGGATTCCCTTACAACATAAACAATGAAGTTCCTTGATCATATGCACATCTCCCATGTTTGACAGAATCTTATCCAATGCCCTCAATTCTAAACACTAGAGAATATGAGATAACAGTTTGTATGTTTAGTTTAACAACCCCTAGAGCATATTAGTTACAATATGAGATATTCTGATGAAGAACAAAACATTTGACAAGATACTTTCATCCAAAATTAAAACTTTAAAAAAAAGAGAGAGTTATTGCCCTTTTTTCATTCTGCATGTACTGTTCAATGTTAGCAGGATTTGCAGAGGACAATATTGTAACAATGACATCAGGCCTTGACCTTAAGTTTTTTAAGTGGTAGCCCACCGGGCTACTAAGGTCGACGACAGTCATTTTTCACACCCTTGTTTTGGCTTGGTACACAGTAAATAAAACTTATCCAACAGTAATTTTTTGATATAATATATTTGACAAAAGGTACTTTTTATTTCTTTCATCTTTTGAAACTTAAAATTAATATTTTGTCCAGAATTATGAAGAAAAAAAAAAAATACCAACCTGAGACCACGTTGTCCGCTTGGTATAGAAATTAGACAGGGGTTAAGGTTAGTATACCGGTTTTTATTTTAATGTGGCTAAGCATTGAAATAATACAGCTAATTTTGAATTTGAATGACGTCAATATGCCAATGACGTCACTTTTCATCTCCTTAAAATAACACTAAACTGGGTACATGACGTTTCCGTATTAAGAAAGCTGGGAAAATTCCAATGTAAAATTGCTATTGAAATATTTTTTGTTTGAACATTACTAATACTGAAGAAAATTTTGTAATTAAAAAATTGTACCTTTTTTAAAATATGGATTTTAAGTGAAATTACGGTAAGATATGCTATATTTATTGTGTACGGACTCAAAACAAGGGTGCGAAAAGTGACTGTCGTCGACCTTAGATTATAAAATCTAGTAGCCCTCAGTAAAAACTGGTAGCCCCATAACTTGAAAAGAAGGAGAGAAAAAACTCAGTCATATATTTTTTATTTAAACATGTTGTTTTAGGGTGGTTGTTTTTAAAATTATGAACAATATACTTGGGGGGGGGGGATATATAATAATAATAATAATAAACTACTGGTCGGAAACCACTGCCGCCAGAACCCCGCTTTTTAATTTTTTATTATTATGTTTTTAAAAGATCTAATCTCGTAATAAAGGCTTACATAATATTATTGAAACACTTCACACGGTTTTTCACATGCAGGACGTGCAGTCCGAATGGACATAGAAAGAAAATGTGATTCTTAAGAAAAGTATTTTAAAATTAATGTGCTAATCGTTCGATCCTGAAGATCGATATTGCAAATTGTAATACTTAAACTGGCTTTAACGATCTTTAATAATGGT
>JAECMU010055829.1:875-16037 GCA_016106625.1 Dracogyra subfuscus | reverse complement strand
GGGGGTGGGTGGGTAGGGTAGGGTGATATTATTTTGTTCAGCCATTCCATGGGTGCAGTGCAAGTTTGTACTCGGAGCTGGTATTATTTTGTCCAGCTCATATCAGAGTACGTGCTGGGCCATTAACTGGGTGCGGATGCATTGTTATCATTACCCAATGCATCCTGTGTCCTGATGCAATGCATGGTGTTTTGTATATGGTTCCTAACTTGTTAAGGTTGTACCTATTGCCCTAACTTTCTAAACTGATGTAATGCCACAACGTCCTTTAAGAGCCACCACTGCCCCCAAAACCTTGGATTATAATAAAATACAAGGTCAGGGGGGAGTTATTTTAACCTAGCTATCTATTTTGAAGGGGGTTGTTCCTTATAGTGTGTGTTTTTGTTTAAAAAGCAGAATGCTCTAAAATGTTATTGTTGTCAACGAACTTACCGTTATAGGAGTGCCCATGCTGCTGGATGGAAACAGCGATGGGCCCCGACAACTGTATGCATGAACACTTTCATACATGAACACTTCGACATGAACACTAGTATACATACACACTATTGTCAGTGGGTTGGGCCACTCGTGTTATTAATGGGAGAGTGCAAATAAGGTTACCAATGACACAATGACTATGAACTCTAATTTGACAGACTAACTAATTTTACTTCATTTTTTATTCCGGCCCCCAAAAGATGAATTTGCTAATGTTAGTAATAAGTAAAGATAGACCTTACTTGATAGTTGTCTAGTTTGGATTTTAAGCTGTGTTTCGTAGTCTGTGGTTCCTGTCTGATCTAAATGGCTCACCTTATGGCTATAAGAAAGTTCATTGGCAGTACATGGTGAAAGTGCAAAAAATGCAGTATATACACATGTGATTTTCCTCTGTCCGTGATTGAGAGACACCATTGGGGTAACTGGGGGAGACCAAAAAAAAAATAAAAAATGAAGAGATAGATAGTTTTAACAAAAAAAAAATATATTATATTCTTATCTGATTAGACCGAGAGGCGGTGTTTCATTGATCTTTGTTGGATATGTTGGGGAATCCAAATTTGACCAATGAGGAGGTGTGACTAACGTTATTCCTATCATAAGTAGTAATCCTATCATAACTCTGATTGGTTATTAGTATAACTGTAACCCTAACCCTGAGTATTCATTTCTCCTCCCCCCCCCCCCTTTCCTCTATTTGTTAGATAATTTTGATAAGGGTATCTATCTGGTTTTGTTCAGGGCTGAACTTTTATTAATGGTATTAATGGGTGTCAATCACGATCCTAACAGAGTCTAAATGGTAAAAAACATGGTATACAATTTATACATGAAACAAAACTAGCAGTGGTTGGGGTTTTATTCGTTACCTACCCACCCTTGGCCATCCTTGTTGGAGTGCATCGAGGTCGAGTTCAATATTGGTAGCAGCTCTTTTAAGTGGGCGTACACGTGGGCGGTTTTGAATAAACCTTGTTATAATATAAAAAAGATAAAGTAGCACTATTGGATGGCATATTATTCGCTACCTATTCACTTTTGGCCCTTAAGTCAGAATGCATCGAGGTCGAGTTCAAAATTGTTAGCAGTTCTTTCTTGGGGGCGTACTAGTGAACGGTTTTGAAATAATGCCATTGTTTATGCACTAAGTTACGTTTTTTAAAGGTTAAAGCACTAAGTAGGCCAATAATACTCCACCAACCCACCGTTGACCCCTAAGTTGGAATGCATCGAGGTCGAGTTCAAAATTGGTAGCAGTTCCTTCTTAGCGGCGTACAAGTGGGTGGTTTTGAACGATTGTATGGTTAGTTTGTGATACAAAAACGTAGTTTTAAGGAGCCCGTGTGTGCGTTATGATTATCATAGACACTGCTATACCGATGCCAACGTGTGCGTCATATGTCTTTCATTACTTACAACCAATAGCAGATTGCAGTTACCAAGGGGAAATTTTTAAAAACTAAATTCACACTTTAAGTGAATGCACAAGTAATTGTTTTAGGAAACCCTAGCTATTCTAAAAATAAAAAAAAAGATAATGTTATCAATTTAATACTGCTAATTCCCTAACTATACATATAAAAACTAAATGTAATAAAAACAACTAACGTCAACTGGCTTCCAGAATAGTCTAAACATGTATTATCATATAGATAAGTATAGTTTCATAATAAATAACAGAACAATTCAATCTGGAAAAAAAAGAATGTAATTGTATAAAGTATAATGTTTATTTATGTTTCAGAATTATTTATGGGTACAGTATAATTAAAACAATATAAAATTGATCATTATGTTGATATTAATATTATATTTTATAATGCATCACTTATTTTATTCCTATATGTTTATTTTATCAATATGTATCAGCACTATATTGTATATTTGTGTAGTGAAATGATAATGATAATAATAATAATAATAATAATAATAATAATAATAGCATATTGCTTTTGTCAATAGAAATAATAATTTGAGAGACAATGTTGAACATTTATTTTTGAACAAACAAATGTATCCATTCATAACCAAATCTAAAGTTATTTTATATTTCATTATTTGGCTGATAGGACTGATATTCGATTAAAGGGTCATTCCCGAGTGTTCTGCATTGTAAGATGTTTCCAACTAATAAAATACTTCTACGATTAAACTTACATATTAAACCTATTTTCTTGTTTAGAATATCACTGTCTGTATATTCAATGTGTTTCTGGTCGTCTTACTGTTTATAAGAAGCTCAAACTGGATGTTGTCTTAAAATTTAGGATATAAAATGAAATTTAACCTAATACATATATTAGAATGATCAGAAGCACGTTTAATATACAGCTACTAATATGGTATGCAGAAAAATATATTTGATATGTAATTACAGTTGTCAAATATCTCTGTTAGTCAATAACATCTTTAAAATTGCAGCAAACTCAAAAATGACCTTTTAATCCAAGATAAATTTAATTATGCTTTTAAAAAATCGAGACCATGACCCTTACTTATAAAAGTTAAAGCCTTGACTTTAATAAAGTCCAGACTTTAATGTAATGCTATTTGAATGGCGTTGTCATGACGTTAAAGTCTGGACTTTATTAAAGTCTAGATTTTAAGGTTTATAAGCACGGGGTCTGGGCTTGTGCTCAATCTCAAATGACGTCATTCGCATACAGTTTGTATGGTGTTGCCATGACGTTATTGTCTCTCAGACTCTATAAGAGTTTGGATTCTAGACTATAAACGTTCTATAATCACCAGGCCTGGGTCTATATTTTCAGTGTTATCTTAGGACCACAAGATCGTAAAACCATAGTAGGCTATGACGTCACTATAGCATGTTGTAGTGACGTCAACGCCTACGATCGTTTTACCATTTTGTAGCGCGAAGATATATTCGAAAATCCCTGGCCTGGTGTATAGCAAAGAAAAGGTTGTGTGTTTTTGAAGTGAAAAACATCCCTAACAATAATAATAATTGTTCTTGTTTTTTCTTAGGCTCTATCTACTGGATCGGGGCAAGCGATCTGCAAGCTGAAGGCCATTTTAAGTGGCTGTCAGCAAAACCTGTAAACTACACCAACTGGAATGAAGGCCAACCAGATAATGCATTAGGGACAGAAAACTGTGTAGACTTGAGACGCAGGTTTGGCTTCCGTTGGAATGACTGGCATTGTTTCAATAAAGCAGGATTTATCTGTGAACAGTTTGAGAAGACGACTATTAAACCGCATAAACACAACACGTGCTAATTATGTTGACTGGGTTGTGTCATGTCGCCTGTTCTCTTTGTCGTCGTTAGAATATCTAGAGATATGATAAAATAAAGTGACAATGCGAAACATTTGGAACAAAAACGTGACATGCGAAAATGCAACATAGCACATATTATCAGCCACCATAGTGATGACCAGATTTCAGAAATAAAGCTGCGGTTTACTGAAGCCACAACGAAATAACATGCGTATAGTTATGTGTTTACAGCACTGGCCATCAGTAGGTAGGCTGGTAGGTACTGGGTTCGCATCCCGGTAGCGGCTCCCAACTGGTGCGAGTTTATCCACTGGATGGCTAAAGGACCTGTATTGTTTGTTAGATTTTAACCACATTGTGTCCAGGCAGAAATCTTGCAAAACCTATTACAGTGCACACATTGCACACACTAGATGATTACCATGTCACCTATGTCGACTTCGCTGAGATCGCATAGAGCAAAACACATGTAATTTTGTGGTGGCTGCCATTTTGACCTTTTTTTATGGAATATTCTCTTGAAGAGTATTCCATAAAAAAGTAAAATGGCAGATAGCAAAAAACTGCATGTATTTTGCCTTATGCTGTCTCATATGTGGAATTTGTGTTACTGTAATGGTGTTTTGACAACATGTGTCTGGACAAAACTTTGGAGAAATGTAACTGTAATTAAAGGTAGGAGAATAATTTATTGTAGTTGTTAACAGTTTGGTTCGGACTTCAGGTGTAAAAGGACGACACCCACTTCTCTCTAGCGTATCACCAACCTACTGTCCAGGGGCAATGTTCCCGAAGCTGTCGGTCGTTATGGCCTAGCGACGTCGTAACGACACCATAACGATACGTTGAGCGACAGTTAGTCGAACGTGTAGTTACAGTATCGCTATACTGTTGTTGGAAGCATGTCGTAACATGGGAAAGCCCTGTGTCGTTTGGTACATAGGTGCCAAATAGAAATAAATGGTTTATTTAACAACGCACTCAACACATTGTATTTGCGGTTATATATCGTCAGACATATGGTTAAGGACCACACAGATATTGAGAAGAAACCCGCTGTCTTCACTTCATTTTTTTTCATTTTCATTTTTTCATTTTCATTTTCAATATTGTTTAACGTGCACATTCAGAGCAAGCTGTTATAGCACACGCCTGTCTTGGGCACACACCTCAGCTATCTGAGTTGTCTGTCCAGGACAGAATAGAAATTAGTGGGTTAGTTGTTATTGTTAGTGAAAGAGAAAAGAGGGTGTAGCGGCCATACACCTACCCAATGAGTCCTTAAAAACTCGCTCTGGGTGGGAGCCGGTACCGGGCTGCGAACCCAGTACCTACCAGCCTGTTGTCTGGCGACTTAACCGCTAGGCCACCGAGGCCGGGTTTTTCGATTAGCAGAACGGGACCTTTATATGCGCCATCCGACAGACAGGGTAGTACATAAAACGGCCTTTGATATACCAGTCGTGGTGCATTGGCTGGAACGAGAAATAACCTAATGGGCCCACTGACGAGGATCGATCCCAAACCGACCGCACATCGAGCGAGTGCTGTACTACTGGGCTACGTCCCGCCCCTAGATGTGAAATAGATACCATCTAACACATCTTAGAAATTAAATTGTATCTGACCTATATTATATTATATTCAGTTTTTATCGTACTTCAAGTCCGCTTTTAGTGGCTAGATTAAACATGATCAAAATCATACTGAGTAAATCTGCATGTTTACAGAACATAACAACATTACTTCAATAGATATTTCATCAAAATTGTACATGGCACGATTGGGCATCGATTATTAGAAATAAAGAACAAAAGCTTAGATATATTCAAAAGAAGACAGGTGGTGGGGGCCGTATTATTGTCATGACTCCGGTAGAAGAGATCGAAAGTCATAGCGTTGCTTGGTGAGACCGCGATAGAAGGTATATCTACTGGAATTGATACATCGACGTCTACATTTTCAACACCTGCAATTTAAAGAAATCTTCATTTGTGTTTCTTAGTTCAGCATCCGTGTAAGGGAATTTGATTCTGACATTTGGTGACAATAGACATTGAAACTGCGTGTATGTACCTAGACACGGAGTACCGGCTAATACCATCTGCATCACCCGTTACTGCCTGAAAACTTCCTAATAATAACGTAGGGCTGCTGCAATTTGAATCAAGACCGATAACGCACCACTTAAGCGCGTCTGTCTCTCGAGATTCACTTGCAATGTATTGCATAGATACAATATTCCTCTCCTATCCATTCTGTATCTGTCTTGTAATTCAATGTCAATTAAGAGGATCATTTCTATCCCTGAAGACTCTTGACACCATCTGTCTTCTTCTAAAAGAGCCATTCCGTACCATTACAAACCATCGCAGTTGTCAGTTTGCAGGATGTCGAATGTTGACACCGATTCGTACGATTAAAACAATATTCTGTGTTTTTTATGCTCACCTACGACAAACATTTTACTTACGACACTCTAACAACAGTTTAGGAGCTGTTGTTAAAATAACGATATCGCTAGTAACTGACATCCGGAAAGACACTTTCTGGCACATCAACTGTTCCTCAACGATGTCGATATATTGCTGATATGTATGGCGAGGATAGCGTGCTTGAACCTTAACTGGGTATAAGTACGAACATAAGTAAACAAGCAGGTACAGTGAGTGAAATCATGAATGTCAGCGTATCACAAGAGTACACGGCGACCCAGGACTCCCACGTTTAAACGACCATCCTCGGTGGTTAGGCCATCGATCAACTGGCTGGTAGGTACTGGGTTCGGATCCCAGTCGAGGCATGTGATTTTTAATCCAGATACCGATTCCAAACCCTGAGTGAGTGCTCCGCAAGGCTCAATGGGTAGGTGTAAACCACTTGCACCGACCAGTGATCCATAACTGGTTCAACAAAGGACATGGTTTGTGATGTCCTGCCTGTGAGAAGCGCAAATAAAAGATCCCTTGCTACCAATCGGAAAGAGTAGCCCATGAAGTGGCGACAGCACGTTTCCTCTCAAAATCTGTGTGGTCCTTAATCATATACCTAACGCCATATAACCGTAAATAAAATGTGTTGAGTGCGTCGTTAAATAAAAATAAAATAAAAAACATTTCCGACGTTTAAACGGGGCGAGATGTAGTCCAGTAGTAAAGCGCTCGTCTGATGTGCGGTATGTCTAGGATCGATCACCTTCAGTATTTCCATTGGGTTATTTCTCATTCCAGTCAGTGCGCCACGACTGATATATCAAGGACCGTGGTGTGTGCTATCATGTCTGTGAGATGGTGCATATAAAAGATCCCTTGCTGCTACCAACTCGATTGGACTGCTGATGCTCCCTTGTTCCAGCCATTAGAGGCGTTCTCTTCTTCACACCCCCCACCCCATCCTTTCCTGTCCGAGGCCGGCTCTCGTGCCCAAGACAGGCGTGCGCTACAACAGCTTGCTCTGGATGTGCACGTTAAGACCTTTGCCAATTGCCAGTAATTGTAAAGAGTAGCCAATGAAGTGGCGACAGCAGGTTTTCTCTCTCAATACCGGTTTGGTCCTTAACCATATGTCTGACCTATGTAACCGTAAATAAAATGTGTTGAGTGCATCGTTAAATAAAACATTTCCTTCCTTCCTGACGTTCAAACCTACACAGAAGTGATTCATAATAATACAAATATATCATCCATTAAAAACATGTCTAGGAGATATCGCGGGTGCTGTAATTTGTGATATCTCCTGCGATATTCTGCTTAGAAGATATCGCTTCTTATAATCTTGATTGGTCAAATTTTAATCAGAAGACAGTATTTTGTTACGTCACTGTGTCTGTATCAGCGCCAAACCTATCATTCTGCCGTTCCGTCAGTTAACGAGTGTACCGCTGCCAAATATAGTGGCATTCAACCCACATTACTGACATTGTTTACAAATGTCGCAAATGAAAATATTTATAATGGATGATAACACGAATACCCGCCATGTGTGATATCATAATGTATCAGCACTCGTTGATAAAGGTATACAAATCCAAAATATGGTTGACAGCTTATTCTGCCTTTAAATTACCCCTGATGCTAACATGGCTGGGCACCCAACAAAATGAATGAATGAATGGTTACCGACACCCCAGCACGAACAATACATCGCCTACTGAGTGTCAAACTATGGTAATGCAAATAAATAAAGTGATGATCAACATCAGTATAAAAAGTCAAGGTTTAAACAAAAACAGTGTAAAGAACTGCACAAATTCAAATACAAATATCACAGAATTTTATGGACACTGAATTCTACTCCAAACTTCAATGTATGCTGTATTGGCCATTCTCAAAGAGAATGTTACACCCCTGCACCACGGTGAGGTTACAGCAACCAACAAAATACAATGCAATATACAATGTCCTTATTGATACTGGATAAAAGGACACACTTTTGTATCACCATCCCAATTAAGGAATGGTCTAGCTTCATATTTCTTAAAGCTTGGAGACACGAAAGTGTGTCGGTTTTAAAAATAATAAATCTGAATGCAATCTAAGGCTTTGAAGACTGCCTAAACATCCGTACTAAGTCAGGCAACTGCATGGAAATTAATGTGTCTGATGTAAAAACACAAATATAATACAAATAAATACCAGTGGCTGTATGTTAAACGTGAATACGGCTGTATGCTAAACGTGAATGTGGCTATATGTTAAACGTGAATGTGGCTGTATGTTAAACGCGAATGTGGCTGTATGTTAAACGTGAATGTGGCTGTATGTTAAACGTGAATGTTGCTGTATGCTAAACGTGAATGTGGTTGTATGTTAAATGTGGCTGTAAATTAAACGTGAATGTGATTGTATGTTAAACGTGAATATGGCTGTATGTTAAATGTGAATGTCGCTGTGTGCTAAACGTGAATGTGGCTGTATGTTAAACGTGAATATCGCTGTATGTGGTTGTATGTTAAACGTGAATGTGGCTGTATGTTAAACGTGAATCTGGCTGTACGTTAAACGTGAATGTGGCTGTATGTGGTTGTACGTTAAACGATAATGTGGCTGTATGCTATACGTGAATATGGTTGTATGTTAAACGTGACTGTAAACTAAACGTGAATGTGACTGTATGTTAAACGTGAATGTGGCTGTATGTTAAACGTGAATGTGGCTATATGTGGCTATATCTCAAATGTGAATACGGCTGTATGCGGCTGTATGTTAAACGTGAATGTGGCTGTATATTAAACGTGAATGTGGTTGTATGTTAAACGTGCATGTGACTGTATGTTAAACGTGAATGTGGCTGTATGCTAAACGTGAATGTGGTTGTATGTTAAACGTGGCTGTATGTTAAGCGTGAATGTGGTTGTATGTTAAACGTGTATGTGACTGTATGTTAAACGTGAATGCGGCTGTGTGCTAAACGTGAATGTGGCTGTATGTTAAACGTGAATGTGGCAGTATGTTAAACGTGAATGTGGCTGTATGTGGCTGTACGTTAAACGAGAATGTGGCTGTATGCTATACGTGAATGTGGTTGTCTGTTAAACGTGGCTGTAAACTAAACGTGAATATGACTGTATGTTAAACGTGAATGTGGCTATATGTGGTTATATGTTAAACGTGAATGTGGCTTTATGTTAAACGTGAATGTGGCTGTATGTGGCTATATGTTAAACGTGAATGTGGCTGTACCTTAACGTGAAAGCGGCTTTATGTTAAACGTGAATGTGGCTGTATGTTAAACGTGAATGTGGCTGTATGTGGATGTACGTTAACCGAGAATGTGGATGTATGCTATACGTTAATGTGGCTGTATGTGGATATATGTTAAAGGTGAATGTGGCTATATGTTAAACGTGAATGTTGATGTATATGGCTGTATGTTAAACGTGAATATGGCTGTATGTTAAACGAGAATGTGACTGTATGTTAAACGTGAATGCGGTTGTATGTTAAACGTGGCTGTATGTTAAACGTGAATGTGCCTGTATGTTAAATGTGAATGTGGCTGTATGCGGCTGTATATTAAACGTGAATATGGCTGTATGCTAAACGTGAATGTGGCTGTATATTAAACGTGGCTGTAAATTAAACGTGAATGTGATTGTATGTTAAACGCGAATATGGCTGTATGTTAAAGGTGAATGTGACTGTATGCTAAACGTGAATGTGGTTGTATGTTAAACGTGGCTGTATGTTAAGCGTGAATGTGGTTGTATGTTAAACGTGTATGTGACTGTATGTTAAACGTGGATGTGGCTGTGTGCTAAACGTGAATATGGCTGTATGCGGATGTATGTGGCTGTATATTAAACGTGAATATCGCTGTATGTGGCTGTATGTTAAACGTGAATGTGGCTGTATGTTAAACGTGAATGTGGCTGTATGTTGAACGTGAATGTGGCTGTATGTGGATGTACGTTAAACGAGAATGTGGCTGTATGCTATACGTGAATGTGGTTGTATGTTAAACGTGGCTGTAAACTAAACGTGAATGTGACTGTATTTTAAACGTGAATGTGGCTTTATGTTAAACGTGAATACGGCTGTATGTTAAACGTGAATGTGGCTATATGTTAAACGTGAATGTGGCTGTATGTGGCTATATGTTAAAAGTGAATGTGGCTGTACCTTAACGTGAATGTGGCTTTATGTTAAACGTGAATGTGGCTGTATGTTAAACGTGAATGTTGCTGTATGTTAAACGTGAATGTGGCTGTATGTGGATGTACGTTAAACGAGAATGTGGCTGTATGCTATACGTGAATGTGGCTGTATGTGGCTATATGTTAAACGTGAATGTGGCTATATGTTAAACGTGAATGTCGCTATATGTGGCTGTATGTTAAACGTGAATATGGCTGTATGTTAAACGTGAATGTGACTATGTTAAACGTGAGTGTGGTTGTATGTTAAACGTGGCTGTATGTTAAACGTGAATGTGCCTGTATGTTAAATGTGAATGTAGCTGTATGCGGCTGTATATTAAACGTGAATATGGCTGTATGATAAACGTGAATGTGGCTGTATGTTAAACGTGGCTGTAAATTAAACGTGAATGTGACTGTATGTTAAACGTGAATGTGGCTGTATGCTAAACGTGAGTGTGGTTGTATGTTAAACGTGACTGTATGTTAAGCGTGAATGTGGTTGTATGTTAAACGTGTATGTGACTGTATGTTAAACGTGAATGTGACTGTGTGCTAAACGTGAATGTGGCTGTATGTTATACGTGAATATCGCTATATGTGGCTGTATGTTAAACGTGAATGTGGCTGTATGTTAAACGTGAATGTGGCTGTATGTTAAATGTAAATGTGGCTGTATGCGGCTGTATGCGGCTGTATATTAAACGTGAATATGGCTGTATGCTAAACGTCAGTGTGGCTGTATGTTCAACGTGAATGTAGCTGTATGTGGCTGTATGTTAAACGTGAATGTTGCTGTATATTAAACGTGAATGTGGTTGTATTTTAAATGTGGCTGTATATTAAACGTGAATGTGGTTGTATTTTAAATGTGGCTGTATATTAAACGTGAATGTTACTGTATGTTAAACGTGGATGTATCTGTATGTTAAAAGAGAATGTGGCTATGTGCTAAACGTGAATGTGGCTGTATGTGGCGATATGTACAACCTGAATGTAGCTGTATGTGGTTGTATGTTAAGCGTGAATGTGGTTGTATGCTAAACGAGAATGTGGTTGTATGGTAAACGTGAATGCGGTTGTATGTTAAACGTGGATGTATTTTAAACGTGAATGTGACTGTATGTTAAACGAGCGGGCAGCATAGCCCAGTGGTACAGTGCACGCCTGATGCGCGGCCGGTCTAGGATCGATCCCCGTCAGCTAACCACTGGGTTTTTTTCTCGACATAATCATATGCTAAACGTGAATGTGGCTGTATGTTAAACGTGGCTGTAAATTAAACGTGAATGTATGTTAAACGTGAATGTGGCTGTATGTTAAACGTGAATATGGCTGTATGTTGAACGTGAATGTGGCTATATGCTAAACGTGAATGTGGCTCTATCTTAAACGTGAATGTGGTTGTATGCTAAACGTGACTGTATGTTAAACGTGAATGTGGCTGGATGTTAAACGTGAATGTGTCTGTATGTTAAACGTGAATGACGCTGTTTATTAAACGTGGCTGTATGTTCAACGTGAATGTGGCTATATATTAAACGTGAATCTGGCTGTATGTTAAACGTGAATGTGGCTGGATGTTAAACGTGAATATGGCTGTATGTTAAACGTGAATGTGGCTGTATGTTAAACGTGAATATGGCTGTATGTTGAACGTGAATGTGGCTATATGCTAAACGTGAATGTGGCTGTATCTTAAACGTGAATGTGGTTGTATGCTAAACGTGACTGTATGTTAAACGTGAATGTGGCTGGATGTTAAACGTGAATGTGTCTGTATGTTAAACGTGAATGACGCTGTTTATTAAACGTGGCTGTATGTTCAACGTGAATGTGGCTATATATTAAACGTGAATCTGGCTGTATGTTAAACGTGAATGTGGCTGGATGTTAAACGTGAATGTGGCTGTATGTTAAACGTGAATGAGGCTGTATATTAAACGTGGCTGTATGTTCAACGTGAATGTGGCTATATATTAAACGTGAATCTGGCTGTATGTTAAACGTGAATGTGGCTGTGTGCTAAACGTGAATGTGGCTGTATGTTAAACGTTATTGTCGCTGTATGTGGCTGTATGTTAAACGTGAATGTGGCTGTGTGTTAAACGTGAATGTGGCTGTATGATAAACGTGGCTGTATGTTAAACGTGCATGTGGCTCTATGTTAAAAGTGGCTGTATGTTAAACGTAAATGTGGCTGTATGTGGCTGTATGTTAAACGTGAATATGGCTGTATGCTAAACGTGAATGTGACTATATGTTAAACTTGGCTGTATGTTAAACATGAATGTGGCTGTATGTTAAACGTAAATGTGGCTGTATGTGGTTGTATGTTAAACGTGAATATGGCTGTATGCTAAACGTGAATGTGGCTATATGTTAAACTTGGCTGTATGTTAAACGTGAATGTGGCTGTACGTTAAACGTGAATGTGGTTGTATGTTAAACGTGACTGTATGTTAAACATGCATGTGGCTGTATGTCAAACGTGAATGTGGCTGGATGTGGATGTACGTGGGTGTATGTTAAACGTCAATATGGCTGTATGTTAAACGTGACTATGGCTGTATGTTAAACATGAATGTGGTTGTATGTTAAACGTGGCTGTGTGTTAAACTTGAATGTGACTGTATGTTTAACGTGAATATGGATGTATGTTAAACGTGAATATGGATGTATGTTAAACGTGCATGTGGCTGTATGTTAAACGTGAATGGTCCTGTATGTTAAACGTGGCTGTGTATTAAACGTGAATGTGGCTGTATGTTAAACGTGAATGTGGTTGTATGTTAAACGTGGCTTTATGTTAAACGTTAATGTGGCTGTATGCAAACATGGCTGTATTTTAAACGTGAATGTGACTGTATGTTAAACGTGAATATTGCTGTATGTTGACGTGAATGTGGCCATGTGCTAATCGTGAATACGGCTGTATGTTAAACGTGAATGTGGTTGTATGTTAAACGTGGCTGTATGTTAAACGTGATTGTGGCTATATGGTAAACGTGGCTGTATGTTAAACGTGAATGTGACTATATGTTAAACGTGAATGTGGCTGTATGTTAAACGCGGCTGTATGTTAAACGTGGCTCTATGTTAATCGTGGATGTGGCTGTATGATAAACGTGGCTCTATCTTAAAGGTGAATATGAATGTATGTTAAACGTGAATGTGGCTGTATGATAAACGTGGCTGTATGTTAAACGTGAATATGGCTGTATGTTAAACGTTATTGTCGCTGTATGTGGCTGTATGTTAAACGTGAATGTGGCTGTATGTTAATCGTGAATGTGGCTGTATGATAAACGTGGCTGTATGTTAGACGAGTATGTGGCTGTATGTTAAACGTGAATGTGTTTGAATGCTAATCATGTTTCTGATCGTCGTACTGTTTGTATTAGGACAAGATCCATAGTATGTCCTAATACATATATATTCGTACGTATGAAATTATTGGGAGACCAAATCCAGATCGGGCTACTTTAAACATTAAGGCCCGATTTCATATGTCTTGGTTTGATAACACAGAGTTATATCAAAAGCTAGGTATGGCATTGGTTAACGTAAAACACTGAAAACACTTGGTTAAAACCTACATCCGTGGTGCATTTCACAAAACCACACATTTTGGAGGGGTTACCCTCATATATGGAAAGGGACAGAGGCGAAGGATAGCTTTTGTAGTTAAAACTCGCTAACGGTATATTATTAGCATTCACGAGCAAGATGGGGGATCCTGTCAAATGCAACCTACCTCCACCACCACCACCCACAGTCTGGGGCAAACATACGCATTCAGGCAAAAATCATGGAGGTGTTTGGGCAAAATGAGCTGGCCTAAAAACGTTTCCATCATTTTACTGACGATATTTGTTATAATCCATGTACATTGCGCATGAAACCTCACACATCTGTTCCTTATAATATTAAATTTAATTTCGGCAAAAAACAAGCCTTCCCCGTCCGAACTAAAAATAAGGAACAAAAAGAGACTTGTACACAATTTTGTATCAAACGAAGAGAGAGAGAGAGAGAGAGAGAGAGAGAGAGAGAGAGAGAGAGAGAGAGAGAGAGAGAGAGNTATATAGACACACACACACACACACACACACACACGCAAGCGCGCGCGAAAACACACACATACAGCAAAAACAAATATACATATTAATAATTAAATGTCCTGTCCTCGTGAGCGGTTACGCATGTATTTGTAACAATGCATTTTCCACGCTTAGACACAAAAACTATAAAATATTCATTAGAACAAACATCAAAGTACGTTGCAGTTGTATGAAAATCATTCGTTTAATTATATAAAAAGCCACAACTAAAACAAACCCCAAAACATCAGAATTTTTTCTCTCGTAAAACGCACAATCAAAATGAAGCGTACAACGTTAATCAAGTTGTATGCGTTTAGAGTGTGATGTTGCAATAAATAATTTATAATTTCATAGAAAAATTGTAAACTTTTGAACTACCTAAACGGGGTGGGGGGGGGGGGCTGAGGGTGGTACCTGCAGAGAGAGAGAGGGAGGGAGGAACATTAACAGTTATATTAACAAATCAAATCATCCGCAATTTCGCGTAATAACGGCTTCAAAGTTTGTTGAATTAAAAATCAAATTGTTTCATGTCCGGATGAACGTAATCAAATAACAAAAAAATCCTCAAAGGGACATTACTGAATTTGCTGCATTGTAAGATGTTTCCGAAAAATAAAATATTTCTACGATTAAACTTACATATTAAATATCAGGGCCGTAGCTAACTTTTTTTTGACTGGGGGGGGG
>JAECMU010055818.1:0-10097 GCA_016106625.1 Dracogyra subfuscus | reverse complement strand
GGGGGGGGGGTATCGTTTGGTATGTGGCGAGACAATGGTTTTGCTTCACCTGTCTTTAAACTGGGAAGAGGTCGCCAGGGGGATCCGATTTCACAATACATCTTCGTCATATGTGGAGAAATTCTTAATAGGATGCTAAAAATAACAAAGATATAAAGGGAATAACATTTGGGAACAAGGAATGTTTATTAACTCAGTTTGATGAAAGAGAGAAGAATCTTTATGCAGTTCTAAATACTTTGCAGTTCTATGCTAGATTTTCAGGCCTAAAAGTTAATGTAGATAAAACTAAATTAATATGGATCGACTCAAAGAAGGGAAGCAGATATAAGTTATGTAAGGAAAGGAATTTAGACTGAATTCAAACCACCTTTGATTTATTAGGTATTAAATTTGATATAGATATACAAAATATGGTATAGGTTAATTATATAAATATTTTTTTAAAGATTTGGGCATGTAGAACTTTAACACCATTAGGTAGAAACTTTGTTAAAATGTCTCATTTTACCAAAACTAAATCACTTGTTTTCATCTATCCCTGATCTATCTGAAGAAGATGCAAATCAATTACAAAGAATTATTATTAAATTTGTATGGAAAGGAAAACCAGATAAAATTCAACGTGACATATGTCATGCAATGGTGGTATTAAAGGTCCAGTCATAAAATATGTTATTACAGCACAAATGATTGTGTGGTTAAAGAGATTAATTAAAACACAATCTACGTGGGGAAACCCGTATTGTAAATCGGTATAAAAAAGTTAAATATTTATTTTTGAATGCCGAAAAAATCCCACGAGTATGCACAAAATATTGAAAATACTTTTTGGAAAAATGCATTAATGGTTTGGAGTTTATATCTTTAAAAAATGCAAAAGTAGGTTTAAGATTGAAGAGTTAATATTGTCAGAATATATATGGTATAACGATCATATAAAGACAAAAAGAAAATCATTTATTTTATAAAGATTGGTATGATGTAGGTATTAAATTTATTGATGATTTAATAAGTGACAATGGTAAATTTATTAATTATGACCAGTTTATAATGAAATATAATTTCAATACATTTTTTATTTTATTTATCAATGTATAATCAATGCTGTAAAGCAGTATAGCAGTATTTTAATAGATGTAATATTAAACAATTTTCTAAAAAGTTACAATCCCCCTTTTTAACATTACAATGTCAGAAATCTTAAGATAAATGTTAAGAGAAGTAAGCATTTTTATAATATTTTAATAAATTCTCCTTTTTTTAAAAATCTATCTATAATCTAAAATGGGATTTTTTTTTAAATTGTAGCTATGTAGATGTCAATTGGACAGCCATTAATGTAATGTCTTGTTTATTGTACATAAAGCACTGAACTAAGGTGGTTTCAGTACAAAATCATTCACTGTATACTTCCTGTTAACACCTATCTACGCCAGATAGGGTATATTGCTTCCCTTTGTAGCTTTTGCAGTTTAGAACTAGGGACAATCATTCATATGTTTTGGGAATGTACTCTAGTCAACTCTATTTTGACAGAAATTAAAAACTGGATTCAAATAAAAACGGGTACAATTATGAATTTTAATTTTAAAGAAAATAATGTTTGACTTTAAAACTAGAAACAACGATCCTGTTAATGCAATTGTTATTAAACACTTAATATTTAAAAGTCATTTGAATGCTCATGTGCCTGATATAAAATGGAACCAAAAGGAGATTACTATTATATTACTAAGGCAATTGCCTTTTCCACTTGCAAATTTTACTCATTTTATAACATTTTGGTCAATTTGTCATAATCTGTTTCAGCAACAGTCTTTAAGATGAACTTGTAGGTCTTGGGGCTGGCTCTGGCAACCACCAAACTATATAGCTTACTGGCAATTTAAAAGCCTAATTGACAAATATTATTTAAATTGGCAAAATAATTTCATAATACACAGGTAATTGATTTTCTGTGGGAAAATAATTGGGTCTACAAATGATTTGCTTGCCCAGGGCTAGCTCCATTCCATTCCTGCATACTTTAATATCTTGGAAAGGAAAATGAATCATTGATTATTGTAAAACAGGTTTGAAGGCCTACTTATTTTTGTATTTGCCTTTGTGAGTTATATTTATATAGAACGGACAAGAATAGTAGTACATTGTTGCTACCATGATTAATATTAGTGATAATTATATGTATGCATATATTTAGAATATGTATCTTTAATACTGCTGTCTTATGAATTGTTCTGTTATTCCAAATGTGGATATTAACACAGCGTACTTTTTTCGAATGTTAATTGCTTTTGAATGAATGAACAGAAGTCTCAAGTTGGTGATGTAGGTTCTTGTATTGTACTTTCCAAATATGAAACGTGATTAATAAGTTAACAACGTGATGATACAGATAATATACAAGTCAGAGCTCTTGGGTGAATGGCACACAGGTCTCCCGATAGAGTTGGCATTGATTATGTTAAAAAAAGTGTCTCTCAGATCTTCCAGTAGAGTTTGTGCTTCGTGAGAGAACTTCAAGGCGTGTGAACGGTTTCATCTATTAGACACGTTTTTCGCTTGTATCGTAATCTTGTTGAGTCAGTTGGTTAGCGTTGACGTCGTCTGAAGCAGTTGTCGTTGACAGCCTGTTTATCTCGAGTTCATCTCGAGTTCGAATCCAGGCACTGTTGCTGATGGTGCTGTCGTCTGTATAAACGTATACATGGCTTTGGCTATGTGAATGTCAAGCTTACTTTGTAGATTTGCATGACATTCACAATTTCTTTTGCCAAATAACCACTTACCGTTTTGGCAGACCGTGTCGCTTGGGAAGTTCCGTTGTGTAGAATTCTGTGTTAAACTAGTCGTCCGGACTTTGGGTTTTGTTGACACGAATATTGATGCATTTCTGTTGGTCCAACAGCTCTATAAGTTCTATTTCTGTCAAATCTTGATTAGAAAAAGTTAATTTTCGCAAGACTGTGCTCGTTCTATTATACTTGGTCCAGTTGTACTTGGCTGTACCTGGTTGCAGAGTCACTTAGATTGTGTTTTAGTCGCTTCGCTGTAGTCAGGTAGATTTGCATATATTCGATTTTCTGTACAATAAGGTAGATTTTGATGTACTCACTTGGCCGTAGAATAAGGTAGATTTTACCAATTAATTAATTGTAGGTAATGCACTCGTAAAAATAAAGATATAATACGTATTGTTATAAAGTTGAAGTTTAGCACTGTGACAATATCATGTACTGAACAAATTAATAAATATATGTTCATAAAGTTCGTTATTACAAATACCTGGACTCTTCAGGTAATCGTCTGTTTATGAATTGGTATCAGGAAAACTGTTCTATTATAAATTTGGCATTACATTTTCCGTCATTTTGGCAAAAATACAATCTTGTAACCAAACAGCAAATAATTATGTTCAACAGGCGGCATACATGCCTGGTTATTTATGAGATAAATACTTAATTTTACACCACCAAGGTTAAACTGAACTCCAAAACTCAAATAATTGTAATAATCTATTCTTTTCCACACTGATGAAGTATCAGCCTTTCAAAAAAGTGTCAATAGAGATATATGTAAAGTTACCATTGATGAGCCAATTGTTAATCGCCCATTACAAATTTAAAGCTATCTCCTATAGTTTTGAGATGAAAGAAAGATGACACCTACACAGTATTAAGTCAATCGTCACAATCGTGTACACATGAAATTCTGCAAACAAATGTTAGATGTTAAACGAAGCTCATCACTTATGATAGTATATTATCAACTAGTCCGTTTCCCCCCTGTATAAGCAGAAATATGCGCATTGTAAAACATTGGTTAAAACTAATAAATGTCTATAACTTGTTGATGAATATATAACAAAAGTTCAGATAACTACATGTAACTGGGTCAGTCAAGTGCGGGATTTATTGTTCAACACATGCATAACGGTTAACAGAAGTGCTGAGAAATGTATTTCTTCACAATTAAAACAGATAATAGCAGTTCAGTTTCAGTGGTGTAAAATTAAGTATTTACAAACAAATTAAACCCTCTCACCCTATAACCCTCTACGTTTAATTTGTTTGCTGTTTTGCTGCTGGTGTGTTATTTTATAATTTAGGATTGAATATTCTAGTGTACTGTATAGAAATCGTCACGGCTAAATGTGTGAACACTCGCATGACTAAATCTAGACAATACTGAAAGTTGCGGAGATAATGACATTTTTCTGCGGTACACAGTAAAGCAGGAAAACTATGTTTGTTAGGTTCGTACTCGTTTAAGAATGGACATGATTTTTTATTAGCAAAATCAGGTTGCACGTGCGATATGTGCCTGTAAGGAGAAGCACGTGTGTGCATAGTTTATTCTAGCTTTCGTCTGAACCAGTAACAGCCAAATATACATGATTTAATTATTTGCATAAATATATTTTTTCCAAAGTTTTTTGTCTGGTTTTTCAACCTGGAAGTAAAATTGTTTTATGAAAATAGATTGCGTTTATTAGGAGTAGACAGTTTATGGAATTTATGCAGCTTTATTTATTTACAATGTACAAAAATGAAAAGAACCACAAAAAAATGAAGCCAGATCCATGTAGTTGATCGGTCAGCCTACAAGGCATCTTGAATTGTTATTTTATATTAAGAGGATGAGTGTTTAATCGTATTTACTATAAGACGAACCGGCAGTTTCTTGCTCAACAACAGTATAGTTTATTTATTTATTTATTTATCTATTTATATATTTATTTGTTTGTTTATTTGGATTGTATTTGAATTTGATTATGTTCATTGATGATTTATTTGCATATTTTCGACATGTGCATATCTGGTTCCAGTGTGTACTGTTGCTCAATTTCAACCAGCCTCGGTGGTGTCGTGGTTAGGCCATCGGTCTACAGGCTGGTAGGTACTGAGCTCGGATCTCAGTCGACGCATGGAGGTTTTAATCCAGATACAAACTCCAAACCCTGAGTGAGTGCTCCGCAATGCTCAAAGGCCATGGTTTGTGTTATTCTGCCTGTGGGAAGCACAAATAAAAATCCCTTGCTGCTAATCGGAAAAGGTAGCCCATGAAGTGGCGACAGCGGGTTTCCTCTCAAAATCTGTGTGGTCCTTAACCATATGTCTTACGCCATATAACCGTAAATGTGATGAGTGCCTCGTTAAATAAAACATATCTTTCTGTATCTATGTATCTATTTGTGTCCATTTATTTATATTTGGGTTGCCAAATTTCCATATTTTCGGGTGGTAACCTTAAATTAAGCCGTGGCCAATTCAGCCAATAAACAAATAAATACATACTATTTCGAATTTGATAATATACCTGTATATCTTGGGTAAGTATTCACTTATATGTTATATATTCATCTGTTACATGTATGTGACCATGATGATATATTATTATGCATCTACAGTGCCTTTCGCAAGTAGCCAATGTATACAATTGTAGAATACTGATCCATTATAATCACACCTGAGTTCACATATATAATATTGTTTTAGAGATTTAAGTAAATTGTTGCATAATGTTATATGCAATCAATTAAGTATGTTTGTTACTTAAGATTATAGTTGCAACATGTGTGAAAATTACAGGCACCTTGGACATTTATACCACAAACCACTTTTTTATAGCCATCAATGTCTGTTACCACTGATGACACTCGTTCGGGTTGCAGACGTTAAATTGAAGAAATCCCATCTGGTTTTGATGGATCATGGAGTCCTTTGCATGGTGCAAGGTATAATCGAATTTAGCTCAGGGCCCGTGCTTATAAAACTTTTAGAGTCTAGACACAATCTCAAATGACATCAAACACATGCAATTTGTATTACGTTGCCATGACGTTATTGTCTCTATTAGAGTCTCGAGTCTAGACTCTAAACGTTTTATAAGCACCAGGCCTTGTACAAAGTCACACATGATTGTGAAACAGCTTTTCAGTTTCTCCCATTATGGTAGAGGAAGGAATAATCCTTTTCTCGACGGCTTCGCGGATTTAGTTTCTTAACACCACCACCACACGTCCACACCAGGGATGTTCTTGTCCACACTCACATAAACATTGGCTCCAAGATGACGTAATAATTTGTCGCCTTTCCCTTGTTTTAATGCTGTTATCGTTTCGATCCACTGCTTTAGACTAACGGCAATATCTCGCTTGGTGGGGACAGTTTTACCTTCGTCACTGTCAAATTTTCTTTTTTCAATAGCTTGGCCACCACGTAGACGTTTGTTCCAAGTTCTAGATGACATTTCGTTTGAACATTTCTCGAGCAGGTCATATCAAACGTATGTAGATCTGCGACCATATTTTCGAAGCTCTCTTAGTGCTACGAAATCGTAAAACCATCGTAGCGTGTGATGTCACTACAGCACACGCCATAGAGACGTCATAGCTTACGATAAGTTTTCGATTTTATAGGCTAAGATTGCTTCGAAAATATGGGCCCTGGTCTGTAGACTGTTCCGCGAACGATTGAAAAATTCCAGAAAATACATTTGTATATGCATGGGTCTGGCCTAAGTAGATCAGGGTCGGGTTAATAGGACGAGGATGTGTCAGTAGGTAGGGGCTGGGCCAGAAGGTCACCAACCCTCAGTGGCTAGGTCACCGGAAAGTAGGTCAAGGTCAAGGAAAGTAGGTCCTGATACCACAAAGGCTTCCTTACTGCTGTGGTCTTGTTTTCGTTTTAGTTGTGATTTTTTATGGAGTGATTACTGTCGATATAAACAAGTGTGTATTCCAGCAGCTGTGTCTAGATAAAAAAAGTAGCAATCCATCCAACACTCAATCCCGCCAATCCCCAAAAGAACGCCACGAAGATATAAATAAAAATGTATTGATTATTTGTATACAACAGTGTGTAAACCAGAATGTAAATTAATGTTGGGCAAGTTTGGTTTGATGATTAATTATCTGAAGTACAATAGTATGAATGAATAAATTAATATTTAACAATACCCCAGCACGGAAAATACACCGACTACTCAGTGTCAAACTATGGTAATGCAAACAAACAAAGTGAGGTACAACAGTATAGTCGTTTTGATATTGCTGACCGGCCTCGGTAGCGTCGTGTTTAGGCCATCGATATGCATGTTGGTAGGTACTGGGTTCGGATTCCAGTCAAGGCATGGGATTTTAATCCAGATACCGTCTCCAAACCCTGACTGAGTGCTCCGCAAGGCTCAGTGGGTAGGTGTAAACCACTTGCACCGACCAGTGATCCATAACTGGTTCAACAAAGGCCATGGTTTGTGCTATCCTGCCTGTGGGAAGCGCAAATAGAAGATGCCTTTCTGCCAATCGGGAAGAGTAGCCCATGAAGTGGTGACAGCGGGTTTCCTTTCAAAATCGGTGTGGTCCTTAACCATATGTCTGACGCCATGTAACCTTAAATAAAATATGTTGAGTGCGTCGTTAAATATAGCATTTCTTTCTTTGATATTGCTGAATTTGCCACTTTTGTAAAGAAAAGAGCAGATTTCTTAGCTGTATAATGGTATCGCAGACTGTTGTTGCAGCGTTAGCTTTTATGTGTGGCTTTCTTATCAGTGTCCCACCTGGTGGTTTTCACATAGAAAAACACTGCAAGGCGTTAAACAGGTCACTCATATAATCCGAACATTGAACCATAGTTAACTAAAGTAGAGAAAACATTATTTTCTTATCATATGTATCATATGTGATATTTATTAATTATGATACAACTACTGTCTTGTTGTTACATGAATATATAAACTAACGTTTTAGTAAGTAAGTAAATAAGTAAGTAATAATAATAATAGTAGTAGTAGTAGTAGTAGTAGTAGTAGTAGTAGTAGTAGTAGTAGTAGTAGTAGTAGTAGTAATAACAATGATATTACTACTATTATTATTATTATTATTATTATTACTCAAATGAGGTTTGACAAGTGAATTCGGTATAGACTTTAAAATACAAAAGGGACGAATTCGAGTCATTTATGCTAAAACCTGCTGACATATGTGGTGGCGGGGTCTTGTTTAATGGCTAGAGTGCTCGCCTCAGGTACTTAGATCGTGAGTTCAAACACCTTCCATTGGGTTCCCCGTCTCAACCTGTAGTCTACGAATGGTATATCAAAGGCCGTGGTATGCGCTGAACATTTCGGGCAGACAAAATCCCCGTATACAGTACGATTTCCTTAAAAATCTATGCCATTTTTTAATGTGGACATTTCTAGTATTGTAATCAAATATTGCGGAGCTATAACAAGAGCGTTATGCAGTACGACACGATTAAAATCAATAGCGATCACTTACACTACGATACGACACGGCCGAAGTAAATTTGAACTTGTTAAACATCTACGACTCGATACGATACGACACGATAGCATCGTATTTTCCATTATACCAAATACATTCCTACTGACGACCATAGTAACACTTCTGAATAAAACTAACAGAAGCAACGTTTAAACCACCGGGCCAGTATATACGCTGACAGTGTGGTACCTCGAATTGATAATTATTCAAAGAAACTCTACTGTCACATATCGTTATAAGCACTTACAGGATGTTTATAGTACCCACCGTCAGAACCGCACAAAATGCCATGGAAATGTTTATTGCCACCCCAGTTATTGATAAGTACACAATGTCACTAGTATAATAATTCTTCACGTAATAAAACATGTGGAACTGATGGGGCATTTGTCATATTATTTGCACAAATAACCCATGCCACCAATCACGGCCGTAGTTACGGCTTACTCCTTAAACATTTGACGGAGCACTTCGAACTCTGACCTGATAATCACATGATTGGTACATTACAACCTATATTGAAAAAGTTCAAATTTCAAAAGGTGTCCAATCACATATTTTTGAGGAGGTTATTTTCTTGTGTACCCCAGTATGAAATGATACAGCCAGCAGAGTAAGTGGAACTACAGAGAAGTGTCTTCAATAGTACCTACCAAAATGGATCCACAGCATAATAAATATACATGGGAATGAGATGCATCATATGTTATCCTTGTCTGGTATGTAGCACAGCCGAGTAATATAATACCCATGTGGGTTTGTATACTGTATAGGGTACATACTCCAAACTGAGCTATTCAGAATACCCCACACTAGAAGAACTTTACCTTGAAATGCTATGTACTGAGTGAACCACAGAAATTAGGAAAATAATCCACATAACATCAAAGTCGCGTCCAATTAGTGACCAAACCACTGATGGGGCAGCTGTAACTAGTACCCAATTAATCACTGGAAGCAGTGAAAGACTAATGTCCATTGTGGCAAAGTGTACAATATACGCAGGAAGAATGAGTAAAAAATGAAGCGACAACGTGTCGACATTACAAAGTCTGGATAATGTGGGGGTAACAAATGTGTTTGCATATATCAACACATGGAAATAAATTGTTTTTCATTTAATATTACTATCCATGCACCAGCTAAGTTTGTTATTTAATTTCTGAAATGAGACTGACAATCATCATAGTTGTAAGCAAACCATTATACATTTATTACAATGCCAGCAGTGAAAAATCGACACTCTACATTTGTAGAGTGTCGTTTTGCAATAAAGTGCCGAATTGCAATAAACATTTTTTTTCACATTTCCCATTGCGACCTACTCTAACATGATCCATGGGCTCAACTGAATACCATCCAACCAAATTTGTCATAATTTTTCATAAAATTGTTGGTCAGTGGACTTTTGAAATTTTCAGATATACTGTATGTAAGTGTAGATATACTAAGTGACGAATTGCAATAAACTGTCATTTTCAACAGAAAACTACTTTCTTATCATTTCAAAATCACTGTGTGCCTTTAATTGGGTGTGGCAAACAATTTCCCATTCCAACTTTTATCCAAAAAAAATTAATTTTATTTCGCAATAAAGTGCCGAATTGCAATAAAATGTCATTTTCATCAGAAAACGACGTTCTTATCATTTCCCATTCCAACCTACTCTTAACATTGTTATGCTTTTTCAAGTTGAATACCACCCAACCAAATTTGTCATAATTTTTCATAAAATTGTTGGTCAGTGGACTTTTGAAATTTTCAGAGAGAGAGAGAGAGAGAGAGAGAGAGAGAGAGAGAGAGA
>JAECMU010055781.1:0-10970 GCA_016106625.1 Dracogyra subfuscus | reverse complement strand
TTAACAATACCAGGAGGGATTCAGACTCACGTTAGAAGGTCGGGCTATTTGTATGCAATCAGTTTTCATAAATTTAAAACTTTACTTCTTTGTGTTATTTAACAGTACCACTAGAGCACATTGAATTTTGTAATCGTCGGTTATTATACGTCACACATTTGGTAATTGTGGCATAGATTCATAGAAAACCCGCTACATTTTACTGTTAGCAGCAAGGGCTGTTGTATATGCACTTTCTCATCGAATGGTGCTTTTAATGCAGTGTAAGCAATTTGGGAACTTTGATTAGAATCTATGTTGTCAATCTCAAATTTCAATTAGTCAAACAGCTAAAATGGCAATAGATTTACAAAGGGCAGGCGATTATTAAATTAGCTTGCTTTTTGGGTGAGTTAATTTCATATGTATTTGACGATTTGGCGAACGATATTTTAAACATTGCATGGAATACACCCGTTAGTTGAAACAACAGACGAAAGAAAGAAAGAAAGAAGTCTTTTATTGAACGACGCACTCAACACATTTTAATTACGGTTATTTGGCGTCAGACATATGGTTAAGGACCACACAGATATTGAGAAAGAAAACTCGCTGTCGCCACTTTATGGGCTACTCTTTCCGATTAGCAGCAAGGGATCTTTTATATGCACCATCCCACAGACAAGATAGCACATACCACGGCCTTTGATATACCAGTCGTGGTGCACTGGCTGTGAAGAGAAATAGCCCAAATAATCCACAGACGGGGATCGATCCCAGACCGACCACGCATCAAGCGAGCGCTGTACCACTGAGCTACGTCCTGTCCCTCAACAGACGAAAAGATAAATGAAATAAAGCATATCGTCATGTGATCGCCAACAAATTTAAATACCCATGTAAAGTGTCCTGTGGTTATGAGGGTGAACTAAACACGTCTACATAGTAAGAATAATAATGGGTTACACTACCGTATTGTTCTATTTCTTTTATATATATATATTTTTTTTTTTTTTTAAAGCAACAACATACACACAAAAAGAGAAGAAAAAACACAGGTCTAAAAGAAATTAAAATGTCATTTTTTACTAAACCTTATTTATGCTTTAAGTTACACCGTTAACTATTACGTCATGGAACAATCCGCTTTGGCAGTGTTAATTCACTGGGTACTGTCACTTTGGCGACGATGTCTCTTAGCAGAAAACATTTTAAGTGTTTCTTACCAATCATTCCAGTTTCGCTTGATGCAAAAAATGTTTTTAAAATGTTTTGGAAATAACAATGTTCTATTTTGTCTGCCAAATGTGAAAACATTGTCAAGATATCTAAATAAAACAGCAATACTCGCCGAGAGTAAGAAGGTCGTCTGCTCCTGGAGCTATTATTTCTCCATTTGGTATTCTTCACAGAAACAAAACGGATCCCCAACTGGTAGAGACACATTAAGAAAACAGTGATCAAATACAGATTCTAGTTGGATAATAAAGCAGAATATAATTTCAAACTCCATGAGCAGACTGATTTCTTCATTATAACGGAATATATTTCCAGTAATAACTTATATATTCCTAAATTACAAAATGGGTATTTTATTGTTTCGCTCTACCTTTGATGTATTCAGCGTCGTATACACAACGGGTGTTTACCTGTAAGATGTGTGTGTGTGTGTGTGTGTGTGTGCGTGTGTGTGCGTGTGTGTGTATGTGTGTGTGTGCGTATGTATGTGTGGCGTGTATGTGTGTGTGTGTATGCGTGTGTGTGTGTTTGTGTGTGTGTGTTCGTGTATTTAATATTGTGTTGGATTTTCAATAATAAAATAAATATTGTGTCTGTTTACAGATGTGCCTGGCATGAAGACAGTATTGTTTCGTTATGACATAAACAGACATCCAGGAAACGTGACGTCACAATCAAACTACGCACAAAAGGGTAGTATGAAAGTTGTATGTATGCATGTGTGTATATATATATACTCTGTTAAAAAAAGAAATGCATAGGCGAAATATTCAAATACGAAGTGGCATAAGTTCGCTATTTATGATCGTATCACAGTACAATTGACATGAGTATGTGACAATGTTCTTGCTATGGGCTGACTGCAAACAGCGTCGGACGAGGGCGTTAAAATCAGTATCTTGTATGGCCACCAGCAGCAGTAATCACTGCGCGACATCTCCTTGGTATATACTAGATGAGTCTGTGAGTCAGAAAAAGGGAAACTTAGCCCATTCATCCTGCAGTGTATGTGACAGTTGCGGAAGAGTCTCAGGCTCTGGGTTACGCTGGCGTACACGTCTGTCTAGTTCGTCCCATATATGTTCAATGGGGTTGAGATCTGGCGATCTTGATAGCCACAGCAGCACATTAATGCTCTCATTCTGTAGGAAATCCACTGTTCCTTTCTGAAGATGAATAAATGAAACATGTACATGTAATAGGATATTTATTTCTTATATATTCGCGGAAAAAGGTTTCTGTGCACCAGATAATTGCATATAGAGTATAATTTACTTGAAATCTGGTCATTAAAAGCAAATTCAGTAAATGAACGTGTAACCTCTTCCTTCCATACCCCAGCAGTGCCCAGTCAATTCCACGAGTTATTCATGCTTTGTGATCATAAGTTACATTACTAGCATTCTTGGTCACATGCTCCTCTTTAACGTCATTTTTCTTATCAATGGACTCTAAAACTATTGTATGAATTCCCATCACTTAGAAAAATACTTTTGTTGGCATCTGATCGTCGTCAGTGTGATGCCACGCCTCAAAGAAAATTAATTTCTTCGAAAGATGGGCATGATTGCAGTTAGAATGGCATAAACGTTGTTGCTCGTCTTTTGGTGTTCATCAGAAAACTATCCAGTTCTCGACAGTATAGGAATTCTAGGGATCTTCCATGTTTAGGGACTCGACACGTGATGTCACGTTAACCAGTCGTCAATACCAAGCGGGTACACATGTGGAATCATTAAGGCCATTTAGTGGAAGAACTGTACGCAGCCGATTAGGTGATCACAAAATACGACCATGACATGACGTCAATATGTTGTTCTGTTACATCATCACCGACGACTTACCAAACATTGTATAGACCGTATTTCAGGTTCAGAAGACAGTTGGGGATCACTGTACTTTTAACAGATAAATAGTACATCTATGTAAAACAATATATTACAATTTTATAAATATACCTCTCATTTGGACGTGAAGCAGTTATTTCAGTCCAATGTTCAGCTCAATGGTTGGCTGTATGTGGAGAACGACCCCCTAATATTCAATATTCTTATACTTAAGTTGTCGATGTTTGTTTGTGTTTTGTTTAACGACGCACTCAACACATTTTAATTACGGTTATATCGGCGTCGGACATATGGTTATGTCGAGAAAAAAACCCAGTGGTTAGCTGACGGGGATCGATCCTAGACCGACCGCGCATCAGGCGGGCACTGTACCACTGGGCTATGCTGCCCGCAAGTTGTTGATGATGCTGACAGGTGGTAGGATACATCCTAATGCAGTGTTCAGATTGGTGCTTGGTCGTATCTTCAGTGAGCATATATCTAGATATGAAACCAGTAGGGGGTCCGATTTTATTTCACAGACGCGGATTCAGGCGGGGTCCCAAGGTACCCTGACCCACCTATGTTTGGTCAGACAATATATATTACAGGATACAGACAAAATGCAAACTTATCCTGTCTACTTGTCAAGGTCTTTAAATTCTGTTTTAAAAAACAACGGATTTTGGGCCTTTCTTTTTAAAAAATCTTGATCCTCGCCTGTTTCACACAATGGAAGTGTTTTAATGAAAACAGTTTATATCCTGGTTGAATAATGTTATCCACAATACTGAGAAATACACACACATCAGACATCTTCTCATCCCAGGTTATTGTGCTTGGCAAATGTTGCTCCCAAAGCGCTCACTCACGCATACTACCATGCACACACACACCACCACCATCACCCCACAAATATAACTTATAATAAGGTATACAAAACTGTTTATTCTAAATCTAACACTCTAACCATGGTGTTCGAATTGAACACATACTCGGATCGCAGTATTTCGGATTCTATGAATTTACATTGCTACAACTGGCGGATCCAGAGGGGGACATATGGGTCCAGTGACCTACCCCTGCCCGTTTGAAGTGCCATTTTTAGTGACTTTTTGAAGTTTTAGTTTCATCATCGACGCTATACAATAGCATATTGCTCCGAAAATGCGTCTCTGGGCATATTTACTTCACACTTTTTCCGGAGAGCATGCTCTCTACCTGATTGTTTTCCTTCGACAACCAAAAATCTACATTTTAAAAATGGTTTACCCCCTCCTATTATATAAAATACTGACTCCGCCCCTGACCACTGGAATATTTTATGGCCACATTATTCCTCTGATTATGACTTACTGCTATCCTTGTACTTTAAATGCGCTTTTCATAGGCTTCGTACTGCTGGCTCATCAACGAAAGTGTTAAAAAGCCATCAGGTCGTAAATACTGTCATATGCCACGGAGATACGACATGGACGAACTACCGAAAACAGATAACTCAGTGATGCTATCGAGGTTACTTCCTGTCAAGCGACAACATCGATAAGTACATCCGGTTTTACAAGAAAACATTTGGCAGGTTGTAGTGTACCAAATCACATAGTCCTGTATTAAAATGTGCGTTGTTTAACGACACTACTAGAGCATATTGATTTGGTAATCATCGGCTGTTGGAAGTCAAACATTAGGCAATTGTGACTTGCAACCTTAGAAAGTTGTTGAATGTAAAATAAATGTACTGTGTCACATGTTGTTTGCGTGTACTGTCTAGATGAGTTGATACACTGTTTATATCAGCTTTAATAGAACATGTTAACAACATCGGCAATGATAATTGGTTTGGTCCATCAAACCCTTCAACAGCAGTTGGTCGGATATTTAGGAATAGTTTTAGGACGTATATTAGATTTAAAGCTGCAGTGTCTGGTTTCAATTGTATACAGTCAAGTTCTAAGTTCAAATGCAAGCACAACTGCACTTTTAATTCACTCGCGAGTTGTCGTCATTAACGCATATCGTCAAATGCTTACTTCAACAGACACGCATGGCGACGTTCTAAACACTGGACTCATACGCCTTTTATAATGTGTGTTGTTGTGTAGTCTATATGAAACTAGTTGGACATCCTATATTACCGTAGTAAGAAGGATTTTTAAACTCATACTTCTGATATTATAAAAGAGCTTAATAAAACGGTTAAGTTGTAATTATACGGATATTGGTAACAATAAGACTGTGAATCTTGGTTGTTATTTTGTTTTTTGTGTGTTGTTTTTATATAAAGATACTCTTTAAAACCAAAACAAAATTAAGTTGTAATGAATAATAAAATTTAGCATAACAGTGTGTTTAAAAATGTGTGACATACAGGTAGCATTCGAAAGGCGTATGCGTCCGGTGTTTAGAACGTCGCCATGAATGTCTGCTGAAATCGTTGCTAGCGTAATAGACTGCTAGGAATTGGCTGCTAGAATCCGATCGGTTTTTGTAGGGAAACAATAGCCGAACCATACTCTTTGTAGCCCAGTGACCGCCCGCCAAAAGTGTCCCACTTTCAAAATACTGGGTTTATTTTTCAACTTGAAAAAGCCAGTGTAGTGAAACCAATTCGGAGTGCGGCGTCTTATATGCACCAAACGTAATGGGATTTTCTGTTCTAAATGTTTAAATAATAAAAATATTCCAGACACTGCAACTTGCACGACATTTGGCATACTAAGTGACCCAACAAATGTATTGCCTGAAAATAGTTACATTTAATTTTACAACACGAATTGTTTTAATATTTATTACAGCATTTGCTATGAATAGTTTGCTTAATAATTTAATTATGGCTGTGTAGCCATAAATTAGAAAATATATAAATTTATTTATTCATTTTTAAACTGCTTAGCTAATTTGACATGTTTGACAACCTGTGGTAACCTGAGATGGCCAACGAGAAATATATACACACAATATATATAGTTAAATATATTCATTACAATGTAGTCAAATACATAAAACTTACAAAATATTATGTTTACAACATATTATTATCGTATGTTCGTATTATATCCAAACAAAAGTTTGTTTTGTTTAACGACACCACTGGAGCACATTAGTTAATTAACATTGGCTATTAGATGTCAAACACTGGGTAATTCTGACTTGTAGTCATCAGAGGAAACCCGCTACATTTTTCCTAATGCTGCAAGGGATCTTCTATATTTTATTTAAACTTATTTTCGTGCTTATATCCAATTAAGGTTCAAGCACGATGCCTTGGTCATACATCTCAGCTGTGTGGCCTGTCTGTCCAGGGCAATGGGTTAGGTCTCACTACACAGAATAGTTCCTAATTGTGACACATGTTATGGTTTACATATTCACTTCTAGGAAATGGTGAAGAATTAAAACAATGTGTATGTTTAATGGTAAGCCTTCTGGCTGTATTTTGCCTATGTTATTTTGTAATATTGTGCATCGACCATTTGGGACATGGGTATATAGCTCAAGTGACAGTCGGAGTGAATCGGTTAATGAACCACCTGTTCGGACCGGAACTACAGCCAGATGCGGTCATATAGCAAAAAACTGAGACGGAAATGTTCTCAATTTTGGAGTGAAAATAAATGCTTATATAATGTATGTTCGCAATGGTGTATGTTGTTAGTGCCAACGAGAACCCGTTCTATTGGCACTCTTCGCTTGAAGTTGGGCAGTTTAACATGGGTTTCAATGGCAGATAACATCTGTGTAGTGAGACCTTCGATGTTAGTTGGTTAGTGGTTAGTGATAGAGAAGAAGGTGTAGGGGCCTTATACCTACCAACTGAGCCCTTAAGAACTCGTTCTGGGTTTGAGCTGGTACCGGGAAGCGAACCCTGTACCTACCAGCCTGTAGTCCGATAGCTTAACTACGACGCCACCGAGGCCGGTGATCTTTTATATGCACCACCCCACAAAAAAGATGGTACATACCACGGCTTTTGATATACCAGTCGTGGTTCACTGGCTAAATTATTATATCGGTTATCAAAGAAAAGAAACACCCGTGCCGTTCAGCTACCTACCACTTATTGAAAAGTTCAAGTGGGAGGGTCAAGAAAGTTATATTTATGGAAAGAAAATACCTAATAATAATATATGTATGGGAGGTAAGTGATGTAAATAAGACGTTCAGAATACATGTTCTACTCCCGCATAAATCTACTGATACAGTGTTTCAACAATATTATCAACGTACAACATTTTGTTCAAGAACTACATAGACATGAGACGATGCTAGTAACTNNNNGGGGGGGAGGGGGTGTCTATGTATCATTTCTGTAACGTCCTACCAGACCTTCGCTGCCTACTCCTATGTGCTAGGTCGTGTTCATGGTGTGATTTTAGGACCATCCATGGTACAGACTTCACGAAAAGACAACATTGTATATGTGTCAATGAGTAATTTGTTTTCTTCCTCTTCAGTGGATGGTAAATGGCATTATGTAAACGAAGACGTCCGAGTCACAGACAGCCACGAGATCCAGTATTCGGTGAAAACAAACATTGGTGGGCAAACGTACGAGAGCCACGATTTCACATGGAAAGCTGGTAAATAGCATCATCGTCACAATCATTACCGCCACCATCAACATCATCATAGTCATCATCATCATTGTCGCTGTCACAGTCATCATCGCCATCACCATTACCAACATCACCATCATCATCATCGTCGCCGTCACAATCATTACCGCGACCACCATCATCATCAACGTCATCATCATCATTGTCGCTGTCACAGTCATCACCACCAACACCACCACCACCATCATCATCATCATCATCACCATCATTACCGCTACCACTACCATCATCATCGTCATAATCTTTCATGCCACCATCATTACCAACATCACCATCAGTCATCACCGCCACCACCGCCATCACCACCACCATCATCATCATCATCATAGTCGTCGTCGTCATAATCATCACCATCATTACCAACATTATCATTATCATCGTCATCGTCACAATCATCACCACAACTATCATTACCAACATCACCATGATCAGCAGCAGCAGCAGCATCAAGAACAACATTATTATTGGTTTTGTTGTTTTGTTGATTAGTTTAGTTTGTTTTGTTTTTGTTGTTGTTGTTGTTGTTACCAAGTTGTCATCGTCACCATCACCACCACCATTATCATTATCATAACCGCCATCATCATCATCATCAACAGCACCAACAACATCAACAACAACAACATCACTATTACTGCTTTTGTTGTTTTGGTGTCGTTTTGTCTTATTTCCTATTGCTGGTATGTTGTTGTTTGTTTTTGTTGAGGGGGTTTTGGGGGGTTGAGGGGTTGGCGGTGGCAGCACTGGGTGACGAATTTGGTTGGGGTGTTGTTTAATTTTCCTGTTTGTTTAATGTTTAATTATTCATTTTTCTTATTATTATTATTATTTAACGAGTGTCATGTCTGTCGGGAAGGTTACACTCTCAACATTTACTTTCATGAATAACACAAAGCTAACAGCCGAATGTCTGTTGTTGATGTAAGAACAAACAGCCGATTGTCTGTTTTAGATGTAAGAACAAACAGCTGATTGTCTGTTTTAGATGTAAGAACTAACAGCTGATCGTCTGTTTTAGATGTAAGAACTAACAGCCGATTGTCTGTTGTTGATGTAAGAACTAACAGCCGAGTGTCCGTTGTTGATGTATGAGCTAACAGCTGATTGTCTGTTGTTGGTGTATGAGCTAACAGTTGATTGTATGTTGTAGATGTAAGAACTAACAGCTGATTGTATGTTGTAGATGTAAGAACTAACAGCCGATTGTCTGTTATAGATGTATGAGCTAACAGCTGATTGTCTGTTGTAGATATAAGAACAAACAGCTGATTGTATGTTGTAGATGTAAGAACTAACAGCCGATTGTCTGTTATAGATGTATGAGCAAACAGCCGATTGTCTGTTATAGATGTAAGAACTAACAGCCGATTGTCTGTTGTTGACGTATGAGCTAACAGCCGATTGTCTGTTATAGATGTAAGAACTAACAGCTGATTGTCTGTTGTAGATGTAAGAACTAACAGCTGATTGTCTGTTGTAGATATAAGAACTAACAGCTGATTGTCTGTTGTAGATGTAAGAACTAACAGCCGATTGTCTGTTATAGATGTATGAGCTAACAGCTGATTGTCTGTTGTAGATATAAGAACTAACAGCTGATTGTCTGTTGTAGATGTAAGAACTAACAGCTGATTGTCTGTTGTAGATGTAAGAACTAACAGCTGATTGTATGTTGTAGATGTAAGAACAAACAGCTGATTGTCTGTTTTAGATGTAAGAACTAATAGCCGATTGTCTGTTTTAGATGTAAGAACTAACAGCTGATTGTCTGTTGTAGATGTAAGAACTAACAGCTGATTGTCTGTTGTAGATGTAAGAACTAACAGCCGATTGTCTGTTGTTGATGTAAGAACTAACAGCCGATTGTCTGTTTTAGATGTAAGAACTAACAGGCGATTGTCTGTTTTAGATGTAAGAACTAACAGCCGATTGTCTGTTTTAGATGTAAGAACTAACAGCCGATTGTCTGTTTTTGATGTAAGAACTAACAGCCGATTGTCTGTGCTGTAATTATACAAGCTAACAGCCGATTGTCTGTTTTTGATGTAAGAACTAACAGTCGATTGTCTGTGCTGTAATTATACAAGCTAACAGCCGATTGTCTGTTGTAGATGTAAGAACTAACAGCCGATTGTCTGTTGTAGATGTAAGCACTAACAACTGATTGTCTGTTGTTGATGTATGAGCTAACAGCTGATTGTCTGTTGTAGATGTAAGAACAAACAGCTTTGTCTGTTGTAGATGTAAGAACAAACAGCTGATTGTCTGTTGTAGATGTAAGAACTAACAGCCGATTGTCTGTTGTAGATGTAAGAACTAACAGCCGATTGTCTGTGCTGTAATTATACAAGCTAACAGCCGATTGTCTGTTGTAGATGTAAGAACTAACATCCGATTGTCTGTTGTAGATGTAAGAACTAACAGCTGATTGTCTGTTGTAGATGTAAGAACTAACAGCCGATTGTCTGTTGTTGATGTATGAGCTAACAGCTGATTGTCTGTTGTAGATGTAAGAACAAACAGCTGATTGTCTGTTGTAGATGTAAGAACTAACAGCCGATTGTCTGTTGTAGATGTAAGAACTAACAGCCGATTGTCTGTTTTTGATGTAAGAACTAACAGCCGATTGTCTGTTGTAGATGTAAGAACTAACAGCTGATTGTCTGTTGTAGAGGTAAGAACTAACAGCTGATTGTCTGTATTGTAGATGTAAGAACTAACAGCCGATTGTCTGTGTTGTAGTTGAAGGCCCGGTGTTGCCAGGACGTCGTCTTCGTGGTGCGGTGATTTTCCGCGATGACTTCTCAGGATCTCACTTGGATAAGAACGCCTGGACTTACGTCAATTCTATGTTTGGTCAATATGTACGTCATTTTTGTATATAGTGGATATGTACGTCATTTGTATATATAGTGAATATGTATGTAATTTGTATATATAGTGAATATGTATGTAATTTGTATATATAGTGAATATGTACATGTATGTATGTAAATCATTTCTTTCTATATACGGTGGTACGTAAATGATTACGTCATTTCCATTTCCTTCCTCTTGTCTTCCTCGTCCTCCACATCCCGCCTTTTATCGAGATATTCTGATATTGTGTTTGAATGCTATTCCTGAATTTAGTCAGACTGTTTTCTTATGTTGTCTTCTTCCAGCATGAAGAGTTTCAGATCTATACTCATGAGGAAGCCAATACGTTTCTGAGAAACGGGCATCTTTTTATTAAACCTGTGAGTTTAAATACGAAAACACAAATGTAAAATATGAGAGAAAGAGGTGAGAGGGGGAGAGAGAGAGAGAG
>JAECMU010055757.1:3902-14421 GCA_016106625.1 Dracogyra subfuscus | reverse complement strand
GACAGACAGCCCAGATAGCTGAGGTGTATGTATGCCCAGAACTATGTCACACTGTCCTGGACAAACAGCCCAGATAGCTGAGGTATGTGTGTGCCCAGAACTATGTCACACTGTCCTGGACAGACAGCCCAGATAGCCGAGGTGTGTGCCCAGAACTGTCACACTGTCCTGGACAGACAGCCCAGATAGCTGAGGTGTATGTATGCCCAGAACTATGTCACACTGTCCTGGACAGACGGCCCAGATAGCTGAGGTATGTGCCCAGAACTATGTCACACTGTCCTGGACAGACAGCCCAGATAGCCGAGGTGTGTGCCCAGAACTATATCACACTGTCCTGGACAGACAGCCCAGATAGCTGAGGTGTATGTATGCCCAGAACTATGTCACACTGTCCTGGACAGACGGCCCAGATAGCCGAGGTGTGTGCCCAGAACTATGTCACACTGTCCTGGACAGACAGCCCAGATAGCTGAGGTGTATGTATGCCCAGAACTATGTCACACTGTCCTGGACAGACGGCCCAGATAGCTGAGGTGTGTGCCCAGAACTATATCACACTGTCCTGGACAAACAGCTCAGATAGGTGAAGTAGATAGGTGAGGTAAATGCCCAGGATAGTGTTATTGAACTTTATTGGATATAAGAATGAAAATAAGTTGCAATGAATTAATGATGGGTACACTGGTCCCTCTCCTTGGATCTGCCTCTGCCATCTTTGGTAGGGATGGAACAGTTAGGGGGGGGGGTCGGTTTGGTTTTTCATCCATGATTCAATTTATTCACGATACATTTCACAAGTAGTACAAGTACACCGATTATCATATGTACAGGTACATTTTTATAAACTATTTTAAGAGCAAGACATTTTATTTGTAATGGTAATTTGTAAAATAATTCTAAATATAAAATTATATCTTGGCTAGAAAACAAAAATTGCATTTTTACCATGACATGTTACTGTGTTGGGTCTGGGATACTTGGGCAAGGTGTCTCCAGGATTTGAGTTCAGAGTGTTGGCAAAATAATTTGAGGGTGAGAATGCTAGGGGATCCTAGGATAGTCTCTGCCATATTTTGTGTTTTTAATTCAGTTGTCTTTCAATGCATTTTGGAGTTTATAATATATGGGTGTCATGTACACATTATAGAAGCCTAAAAGAAAGATATATGTCAAGACATATTTCTTGTAATGTTAATTATTTTAATAATGTTAAATCTTGGATGAGAAGAGTTGTGTTTTTGTTTGTGTTTTTTTTAAATATGGATTACTAAATATAAGCACAAATACATAATATATAGGTCTACTGTTGATATTTAATTTAACACAAGTTACATAAAAAGGTATCACTGATTTAAAAAATAGAAGATAAGCAAGCACAAGTATATGCACATAATATATAACGGTATTCAACTAGTTATTATTTTAACTTGATTTTTTGCTCATACTGAAAGTGAAAAAAAACAAAAGCTGCAAAGATTTATTTCTTTAAAAAAAGAGGAAAAAAAACGACCAAGTAGTATTGCATACATTGTAGTGTCATGTCATGTCATAGGGTTTAACGTGCACATTCAGAACAAGCTGTTGTAGCACACGTCCAAGACAGAAAGTTGGGGGGGAGGGGAAATATAGGAGGGACCGCCTGCACTGGCAGATGCAAGGGAGCACCAGCAGTCCGATCAAGATCGGTAGCAGGCAGGGGTGGTGGGGGCTATGGAATTTTGAATGGAGCATTAATTATGCCAAAGAGAAATGGTGCGCATTTCAGTATGAAGGAATTTTTGGCGCAATTTTTGAACAGTCGGCCGAAAGAAAAAAGGATACAGAGCTAATATAGTTTTGGAATTTAGTAGATTGAGAGTAGCTCGTTAATTAGACCTCATTGCTGCTGTGGTGCCTCCCGTTGTTGTTTGTCCTCCTTTTTCCTTGTCACCAAGTACATTACCAGCAGCAGTTTTTTGGAGGGGTTGGGTAGGGTAGACTGATATTACATTGTAGTTCTGGCCTGGTGCTTATAAAACATTTAGAGTCTTAGATTCGAGACCGTAATAAAGTCTGAGATGTGAACATCATGACAATGTCATACAAATGGTATGTGTGTGACATCATTAAAAACGTTTTATCAGCACAGGCCCTGAAACTGCAGATGATTTCATCCTAATAAAACTTAATAAAATAGCTATGTTGAATCGTGTTAAATTAATATGATGGAAACAACGCCATTTTATAATTCTTGAAGTTAAGATGTCTTTACCTTTTTTCAATTTTGACAACTGGGACAAAACATACTTAAAATGTTTATTCTCTAAGGTCAGTTCCTATTTTGGGAGGTTACAGTTTTTACGGTCTTGGTAAGAAATTTGCAGGTTCTGTGCAGGATCCAAATGGCATCTATCACCCATACGAACATGTCAGGTTTACGGAAATTAATGCTGTGATTGGTCATAATACTTTATGGGTCATTGGTATTACCAGCAAGGTGCGGAAACGTCTATACATGTACCATGTAAAAAACATTTTTTTAATGAATCACGGCTTAAAAATTGGGAAATGGTGCATCAAATTGTGGGCCTAATATCACAGTTTTTGGTTGCATCGAATAATTGTCTGATCTCTAATCTCTAGTATTATTAATGTGACACAGAATTCTCTGCTAAAGATTACAAGTGTTAATTGTGTGTTTGCAGGTGATTGCCGCAGAGGGAGAACAGAAGGCTTCGTTTGCACTGAGGGAAGCAGCAGAAGTGATCTCGGGTTCCCCCGCCGCCCTCCAGCTCCGGTACCTGCAGACGCTCAACTCCATTTCATCGGAGAAGAACTCCACCATCATCTTCCCCCTGCCCATGTCACTGATGGAGGCTTTTATGAGAAAGTAGATGCGACATCACTGTCCAAGTCAAGATGTCTGGACCACGGCAATCAAAAATCATCAAACCAATTTTTTTCACTTTTCTTAAAGAAAATCCCAGCTAAATGCACTTTTGACTCTGCATTGTGCAGAGTTGTGGCCCTGACCATGTATTATGGTTTTGTTGTACAGATGTATGTAACAAATACGTTTAATTGATAAAACAAAAACAATTGATGTTCAGTCTATAAAAATCAACATCCAGGACTTCAGTTTACAACCCATGTTTAGTAAGGCCCACTTTCCGTTAATGTAATTTCTTTCTGTGTGAGAGTTTATCATTACAGTGCATATCTGCACTACCTTTTCTACGGCATTCAGCGTTCTGAGAAAAAGTCATTTGATGAATTATTTTTCTGTGCATAAGTTTATCAGCATGTGATGTCATAACAATATGTATTTCGATTATGTCCAATTTGTATAGTAATTGGCTGGAATCAGAAATAGCCTAAAGTGTCCACCGACAGGGACCTATCCTAAACCAACCGTGCATCTATCCTAGACCGATCATGCATCAAGCAAACACTTTGCCACTGGGCTATGTCCTGCACTCACAACTGGTCAAAGACCATGGTATGTGCTGTCCTATATGTTGGAAAGTACATATAAAGGATCCCTTGCTGCTAACCGCTTGCACATTTTTGTATGTTAATGCAAAGCAGACCTGTGTGTACACATGTACAGCACAACACACATTTATTTTAAAAAGACAATTAGAGAAGTATGGACAGCTTTATCAAAAGAAATGTTTTGGATGTAAATACGATGTATTTGTGGAAGACATGTTTTCTTACCAGGAAGACAACATCATCAAACCACAGTAGATCTTTTTCAACCAGTCACCATGTATAAAAATATATTAGACCGAGTGTTACACTCAACTTATATCCAATAACACATTTCCAGCCCTTGAAATTCGGACAAGTTTGCTACGGCAGTTAAGTGTTGTCATAAATCAATTTTGCAACGGCACTATGGTGGCAATTTAAAGAAAAAATTAATGCTTTCAAAATTATTCATATATGACCCACCACAGTAATAATATGCTAAAACATGACATCTCAAATTTACTTCCATAAACTTCTATACTGGAATAAACCGATTTATATTAAATTGAAAACATTGGGCAACACTTGTACTATAAATGCTTTTTTCTGGGATCTGTAATTGGACAATTCAGAGAAAAATGCCTACAGACTTTTCACCACTCTCAGATTTGCGACGGCAATGAAATGCTATCGCAAATCAATTTTATGATGGCTTTTGTGACGGCATTGCCGATTGCCATCGCAAATTTCGAGGGCTGCGATTTCTGACTCAATTTATAATTGACATGGCAGTCTTTAACTTGCTTTGGCTATTGATTAAATATTAGTGGTTTTTAACTGATCCTTTTAGAATGAATCATGTGATCTCATATTTGTTGTATGTACATATATCTATAGTGTAATTATTTTAATATTTTTGTGTTAAATATTAATTAGCTGCATCATTAAATCATTAGTAAAAAATAATGTATTCGATTATTTTCAAAAAATTAAAATGGTGCAGTTTAGGTATTGTACATTTCATAGACATACATGTACAAATGTAGTGCATGCTTTAATCAAAGATCCGAGCTTATTACATGTAGCAGTGATTCTATTCTTGGAGAGAACCAGGGTCTGTGCTTATAAAACTAGAGTTTAGACTCAAATGTTTACTGTTGTCACACGCATGCACATTGTATGTGTTGTCATGGCAGTAAAGTCTCCAGACCTTATTAGAGACTCAAATCAAAACTTTACAGTCTTATAAGCATGAGGGTGAATGTCCATATTTTTAAGGTTATCTTTGCACTTATGATATTGTAAAACCATTAAAGGCTATGATATCACTATGGCATGTGTTGTAGTGACATCATATTCTATGATGGTTTTAAAAATGTGTAGCCAGGGTGCCATTTTACGTGCATAACTACTTAATATACCTATGATGATGACAGCCTTAAGATCGCTTTGTAAAATGGGGCGTAAGTCTGAATGAACAAAGAGCCTTGTTTCATGTTGTTTTAAATCTGCCACATATATTTTTATTGGTAAATTTTGTTTGATTATAGCATAATTTAGGGTTGTGTAGGATGTTCTTGAAGGGGAAGTAACTTCCACTATCTTGGCTGTTGATTTCTCATTTTATTTTAAGAATTATAATCCTGTCTTTACAAGTTCTGTTCCCATTCATGCTATATGTTTCATATGTCATCTTATTGATGTCACCCATACTAAAACATATATTTTGAATTTATTAAGAACTTAAAACTGCTGGTTAAATTGATTTTCTTTTCACATTACCAGTCCTCAAACAAGTGTACTCCCCTGCTCAGGGAAAAAGAAGGAAGTTACAGTCATGTGACTGGAACTAGAGAGCAGTAGGCAGTAGAAGAATTTAGGCCATCCCATTGGCTGTTCAGACCAGACAACTTGCATGGGGTGGGGTGGGGTGGGGGGGCGAGTGCACGTTTGAGGACTGGTAATGTATCTATAAAACAGAAAACACTCCCAAGTTTTCTTCATTTTTGACAGTTGGAAAATAAACATATTTTCAATGTATTGAATAATATAGGGCTGTGTGGTTTTCTACTTGCCTATTTAGATTTTCTTATAATTCTCCGATGATTCCATTGATGGTGGTATCAAATGAACATATTGTTTTTTATGGAATGGTGGGGGACAAATAATAAAGGTAAATGAAATTTTACTTTCAAAAGTTCGATTAGCAACATGTCTTGTAAAATTGAAAATTGATTAGCAACTACTTTTTAATGTTTTAAAAATGATGTAGCGATTTTGTAATCATGTTTCAATACTGAACAAAATGTTTAATGAAAATATAAAGATTTAGAATTTTTCATGTATTAAATGTTGCCATAATACATGTATATCATATTATATATGATATTTTTTGTCATTTAGACTGCAGTGAAGGATGGTGAATGTGTATTTACTAAGTAGCTTTACCTTCCTCAGTTAAACATACTGTACATTTATAGTGCTGTCAGTGATGCTTTTGTTGAAGTCAACTGTGCATCTGTTATTTAAATCTTACCTGTTTCTTGATCAAAGTACATGGTACCAGTAAAGGAAAATAAATGTTTTTTATCGACTCCTTGCAACATTTTAAAGAATCTTAACTAATGCCCCACAACGGGTATATCAAAGACAATGGTATATGCTGTCCTGTCTGTGAGAAAGTGCATACCGGTAATATGAAAGATCTGTTGCTACTAATGGAAAAATGTAGCAGGATTTTTTTCTTAGGTCTTGTGTATCAAAAGTATGAAATGTGTGACATCCATTAATTTATGAGTAATAAATCAATGTGCTCTGATGGTGTCGTTAAACAAAACAACGTTTACTTCTCGTGACAGAGATCTTTATTTAAAGGCTGTAAGACATTGATCTAAATACACAAACTTTGAAATGCAGGTGCTTGTATTGTCCTCTTCAGCATTTTGTTGTTCTGTTTAAGTTCATCTTTATTCCAGTTAACCTTCAAGCATAATGTCTTTTGCTGACATATCTTAACTACTTAAGGCCTAATTCACAACGCTCGTTTAAGCAACACTCTCATATTGTAAGTATCTTGGTATTGCACTACAAGATGACAGTGATACAAGAGTGTAGTGAATTAGGCCCCTGGACAGGGGTTCATGGTTACTTTTTTTGTAGTTTGAAAAGGAGAAGTTAATTGGTGTCATGGTCTTATTGAGCCCTTTATACTGACATGAGTGGAGCCAGTACTGGGATTCAAACCCAGTCTTACTCTTGTAACAGTGATCACATAGTCAGTCTGACCCTTCATCAATCTCTCTGTAAGTGCACAATTATGACAAAGATCTCCTGATAGGGTTTTCTTTCAATCCCAACTAGTACCTCACATGTATCTGACATATCAAAAACCATGGTATGCATACTGTCCTGTCCGTGGGAAAGTACATATACTGGTAGTAGTTTTACAGCTCTATATGCCAATTAAACAGTCACAGGGTGGAGCTAGTACAGAGCTAGGAAAGCCATCGTATATCAGTTACAAGGTCAGTGTCTTGATCAGAAACAAATGTTTTATTTAACGACACACTCAACATAGTGTCTTGATCACTGCATCAACAAGTTGGCCAGTTTTTGAACAAGGTTGATTATACATTTTATGATTTTATTGTTTTTAATATATTTATTTTCATATTTGTTCATAACTAAATGTTGAATTGTAAATTTATTTATTTGTTCTTGAAGGTATTTTTTTAATGTTTATTATTTGATAATGCTGTATTGAAATATGTTGTTTACTAAAAAAACACAAGATAGATGACAGTTATTAAAAAATTTATTTTCTCCAATGTACATGTACCATTACCTCATTGTGAATGTAAATGTATTTAACTTGTAATGTCAAAGTTACTTTGAGAGGTGTTGTTAAAATAATTTTAATGGTTGAAGATTGATTAAGGAATTAAAAAATATATTTACCTCCCACAATAATCAAATTAAATATGGTGCCACCATTCTGAAAATACATTTAAAAATAATAATTATGTCTTATAAAGTTATGTATATTTAAATATAATACCCGTAATGAATGTCTTATAAAGTTATGTATATATTTAAATATAATACCCGTAATGAATGTCTTATAAAGTTATGTTTATTCTACCTCTACTCCAATCAAAACAAACTACATATGGGCCTGATGGGGACATTATTAGAAGAGATAATATATTTCAAACCCATTTGTGCATTAAAACAAATAACAAATCACCATATACTAACATGAGTTGTCTCCCCTGTCAATCTTCTGTGATACTTTTGAACAAAGTTGTAACATACTTTATTTGGGTTTATTTTGTGCATGTTGCAATTTTGTAAACATATATACATCTTACCTGTATATCATTTTATTGTTTGGAATTTCTTGAAAGTGTTTTGCTTTTTGAATATAAAAAAAATACGTACTAAGAGATGGAAGTAGTAGATCGAAATTATATGTGTTTCATAACATCTGTAGTTAAAAGCTTACTCCAGTTTATTGTTCTTTGTGTCAGGGCTTACTCAGATATTTTTTGTGGCCTTTAGTGAAACTTTTATATATAACTATACATTTACAAATAACTTTGTGTAATTTTAAAAAAAACACCTATTTGCAAGAATGTTATTCAGCATAATGTATATTTCATAATAGATTTCTTATTCTGCCATACAATCTATAACTATATTATGTGTAAATTTATTATTTGTCATGCAGATTTTTAATTGAGTTATGGCAGAAGAAAAGTAATATTCAACACGACGGGTTGGTCTGAATCTGCTCAGTACTGGTGGAGTGAGCTAACCGGTCATATAAAGTTTTATGAACTCTTGTTTGTGATATAACAATTATCAGTACAAGTCAGCAGTACCATTGCAGATTCTATAGAACATTATGGAATACCATTCAAAGTTACTTGTGTACCAATTTTGGCAAATCTATTGTAAACACTGAAACAAATAATTAAAATTGTTACTAATCATACTAAATATCAGAAATACATACTCAGTACTGTAGAGCTCTTGGTCTGAAAATAAAACATTTTCCACTCATTATATTTCAGTATATATTTTTGTATGTTTTTCAGGAGTCTCCAAGATTACACAAAACATTATTTTCCTTATCGTGCAATTAGTGGTTGGTAATATTTTGGTTGGACTGTACTATAGTGTAGTATGTGGTCCCTTTGTGGTGGGGGCAGGTGGGCAAAACATTTCATGTTCAGTTTTAAGTGCTATCCAGTTTAAAGAAGTTGTGTTCTGCACTAATGTTAAAATAGGGACTGAAAAAACATAAATATTTGAGAAAATTCTGGTTCTTTTTGGTGGTGCAAAAGGGATGAAATCTCCAGTAAAGGATCTTCTTGGGAGTGGCTGTCTTTGTATAGATTGATTCACTATTTTGCCAAATGCTCATTTAACTTTGTTGTGCTGAGATACGGCCCTGACCATATATTATGGTTTTGTCATTTAGACTTACAAAGGGTCCAGTTTCAAGAGGTATCGCTGTACAAATAAATACAAAAGGTTTGATATTTTGACAAAATTGTCATTGCTGAGAGAGGAGGAGTCTAGGTCACCTTGATACTTGATCTCCATTTTCATCCCTGCTCACTGCCACCATTTGTTATGATCTGTGGGCAGCACAAAAACTAGATTTGGAAAATTATCTCCTGTTTTGTCTCTTGTACAGATGTGACAGTTTGTTGCAGTTATTTGTTTAATTGTTGACATTTATTTATGATGAACTAACTTCAGTAATGCTTTTGTTTAGTTAGTTTTCCATTTACATATATTTAAATTCTATTTGTGACTATGTGTTTCATTTTTATTTTATTCAGGTCGATCAAATATCATTGATACAATTTGTATTAATCCATTTCATTAAATGAAATCACTTTTATATTTTAGTAGCATCTTGGTTTGTTTGTCAAACTTTAGTTATATATAACATACGTGCATTGTGAAGCATTTTGTTTATTTATTTTATTTTTATTTACCTCATAAAAACTATTAAATTTGTATTCTAAGACGTTGTCAGGCATTTTTCATGCCTGCATTTGTGACTGATATTTTATTGATCTTTTATAATTAAGTGTTTAATTACAAGAGATACAATTTTATTTGTGCCATTTGTTGAAAATTGTTATTTGTACCTGTAAATAACTAACACTGTCACAGCATATCGTGGACTTTGTTACTGTTTGTGATTAAAATAACCATTACATTGATATAAAACTTTTTAACACATTAAAAATGTTCTTGGAATATATGGTACTGTATGTATTTTGTGTTATTTCATTTCACGTTTGATAAAACACTGTCCACATTTTGTTACTGCATTTGCTTGGTTGGCGTTTGGGTGAGAAAGAAAGAAAGAAATGTTTTATTTAACGATGCACTTAACACATTTTATTTTAGGTTATATGGGGTCAGACATATGGTTAAAGACCACACAGATATTGAGAGGAAACCCACTGTCACCACTTAATGGGCTACTCTTTCCGATATAATAGTGACAAGAAATTAAAGGTCACATGTGCACTGCGTTTGAGAGGAGTAGTCCATTCGCTAGCTGTGTCGGTGGTATGAAAACGCACTTGCAGTTAATTGTTTTTTTAACGACGCACTCAACACATTTTAACTACGGTTATATCGACGTCGGACATATGGTTATGTTGAGAAAAAACCCTAGTATCTGACGTATCTGATCCAGACTGGGTAGTACATATTGTAACTCACTACTGACTTCATATCAGTTATAAAACAACACTAGCAAATTTTAAGTAAGGGATGTTTTGCTCCTTAAATACACGTTTGTGTTTTAAAACAAGTGGTTTAAAACGAAGTAATATAAACTCGCTCCTCCAGAGTTGATGCCCTAAGAGAGCTGGCTAATGTATCTGGAGTATCGAGGTTTAAGGTCAACACTGAAACTGAATATCTTTCTGGTTATACAGATAACACACGAGTTGCAGACCTACTTACCACACTGCTGACCCTGTCTACGGAGACATGCCATCGTAGGGTTGGTGCTGTGTGTGTGTGTGGG
>JAECMU010055745.1:0-11890 GCA_016106625.1 Dracogyra subfuscus | reverse complement strand
GGGCGTAGGTTGGCTTTTTCCCAAATTAAACGAAAATGCCCGAATCTGCATAACATTTATTCATATTAGCATTACTACCAAATACCTATATATGGTTGCAAACGAATCACTATGCGTTTTTACATAGATTACAATTAATTTTAAGTGTAGAATAATGAAAATGCATAGTAAATAGGTCTCCGATTAGCACATTTTCCCGAATATTTGTATAATTTGTGCCCGAATTTGAGGTTTTGGTGCCCTCCAGTCTCGTATACGTTTGACCATACCCATTTTATAGCACGTACATACGTGTACGCCTGGATAATAGTTGTAGAGTTAAAACGGTTCGGTTGCTGGCTATTTCTCACAATGGCGCTGTACAATGAGTTTAGATATCTATACAATTTCCCTGAGAAGTCAGGTTAACAAGAGTCTAGTTAGCAACAGTCGCTTAAACATTTATAAATAAAGATCGATCTCCAGTTTCCGGGTGGCTGGGTTCCAAGCGGGTGAATATAAGGTCGGGCGAGTGGGTGATTATTCCAATTTGCCCACGTGGGTGTTGTAATATCCGATGCATCAGTTAGTTTCTCATCGACAAAACAATTGCAGTTTCCTGAATCTAATACTAATGTCTAACCAATGGTAATTGCAACAATTGGCAAAACAGATCCCCTGCTTTGGGTGCGAGTGCGAATAATTTTTACATGCTCATATACCACTAGAATTTCGAGCATGTCAGTCCCGGGACCGGTCTCTGGATAGCCAGGGGCTTGTCCCGGGACAGAAAAAAATAATTAAGCGGACATTTTTGACATTTACATCCAAAAATTAAATAGTGGGCCTTTAAAATTTTGATGTGCATCTCTAATATAATTAAGAAAGATTATTTTACTAATTAAATTTGGTCGCTAGATTAGATCGGGTGGTCAAAAATAAATTAGATATGATCGCTGGCCTGACTGGGGATGGAGTGGGGTGGCGTAGTTGAAAATGGGCAGAATTTTTAAAATAGCAATTAGTACAAAAAATTAATAGAATTAAAAGTTACAAGCCAAAAATAAACATAATTGACTACTCGGTCGAATATTTATATAATTTGGAGCATTTTAGAAGGACAGTCCAAAACTAAATAAGAGAAAGAAAAGAGGATCGGATTATTTAATAACATTTTTAAAAAAGAAGTAATTTCGACATAATCTTTTGAACAAAGGTCTAAAACTTTAAAGACCGATCTATATGTCCACGTGGGTGGCCTCGTTAAGGCCGTTAGGGTGCACAGCTTGTAGGGACGAGATGGGTTGCATCTCGTCAACAAAACCCCTAGATTGACAGTCAGTAGATATTGAAGGTGTAGTGCTGTGCTGAAATACAGATCTTGAGAAGCCGAATCCATCTGAACGAGAGAGAGAATCAGACTAGGGTATAGTCCAGTCGTTATGGGTTGGTATAGTGGTGGGGACGGACCCGACTCTGAAGGATACGAGATGGTATCAATAAAACAAAGCTGTCTAGAAAAGAGTAGTAGGGGTCGACCCCGCTTCCTATTTCTTCTTAGAGTGGGGCGGTCAATCTGCTTTGGGTCTGCCCTTGAATAATATCATTTATAGGACTATTGTCGAACTGACTACAGCACGTGTTTGTAAAATGTAGCACTTGATGTAAGTCGATATACGTTGAAACCCAAAAGTTTTTTTTTTTTAACTGTTCGCCACGATGATCCAGTTGGAACATTCTTAGCCTTCGCTGGGTCAAGATATTTGTATTTGGACAACAGTTTTCCTGGTCTTATAAAATAGGGATATTAACCGCCCCTTTTTAATATTAAATATGTTTTATTTGTGAAAATGTTAAACTTTCGTATCTATGCACACACAAAAATTAATGACCTGTCGAGATTTGCTGTTTCAAAGTGTTACACACCTATTGAGGACCATGCTATCCTCGATCTGGAGAAAGTGCACAATAAAGATCAATTGCTGCCTGTCAGTAACAAAATCAACAGCAACAGATTCACTTTCCGCGTAAACTGTAATTATAACAAGTGGATGTGCCGAGATGTTTACAAGCATTAGTGTTTTCTATATATACATATTTTAGTATAAGTTGTAAGCTTGTCACCGACCCCCTCCAACCCAACCCACCCCTTTCCTGTCCTGGACGGAGCCGGTACCTATGCCCAGAACAGCTTCTTCTGAATGTGTATTTTAAACACTCTGACCTGACCTGACCTGACCTGTTTTGATCTGACTTGACCAGTGGTAAGCGTGCATGCGCGAGTACGTTCATGTGGTCATCCTGTTGGTGTCCTTTAGTGGTCCGTTTGTGTCCTTTAGTGGTCTGTATTTGTATCCTTTAGTAGTCTGTATTTGTATCCTTTAGTGGTCTGTGTTTGTGTCCTTTAGAGGTCTTTCTTTGTGTCCTTTAGTGGTCTGTGTTTGTGTCCTTTAGTAGTATGTGTCCTATAGTGGTCTGTGTTTGTGTCGTTTAGTTGTCTGTGTCCTTTAGTAGTCTGTGTTTGTGTCATATAGTGGTCTGTGTTTGTGTCATATAGTAGTCTGTGTGTGTGTCATATAGTAGTCTGTGTTTGTGTCATACAGTCGTCTGTGTTTGTGTCATATAGTAGTCTGTGTTTGTGTCATATAGTAGTCTGTGTTTGTGTCATATAGTAGTCTGTGTGTGTGTCATATAGTAGTCTGTGTTTGTGTCATACAGTCGTCTGTGTTTGTGTCATATAGTAGTCTGTGTTTGTGTCATATAGTGGTTTGTGTTTGTGTCATACAGTCGTCTGTGTGTGTGTCATATAGTAGTATGTGGGTGTGGCAATTACAAGTCTGTGTCATACAGTAGTCTGTGTTTGTGGCAATTAATAGTCTGTGTTTGTGTCCTTTAGTGGTATGTTTGTCCTTTAGTGGTTTGTGTTTGTGTCCTTTAGTGGGCGGTTTGTGTCCTTTAGTAGTCCATGTCTGTGTCCTTTAGTAGTCTGCATTTGTGTCTTTTAGTGGGCTGTGTTTGTGTCCTTTAGTGGTCTGTGTATGTGTCCTTTAGTGGTCTGTGTTTGTCCTTTAGTGGTCCGTGTCCTTTAGTGGTCAGTGTATGTGTCCTTTAGTGGTCTGTGTTTGTGTCCTTTAGTGGTCCGTGTCTGTGTCCTTTAGTGGTCTGTGTCTGTGTCCTTTATTGGTCTGTGTTTGAGTCCTTTAGTGGTCTGTGTTTGTCCTTTAGTGGTCTGTGTTTGTCCTTTAGTGGTCTGTGTCCTTTAGTGGTCTGTGTATGTGTCCTTTAGTGGTCTGTATTTGTCCTTTAGTGGTCTGTGTCCGTGCCCTTTAGTGGTCCGTGTCTGTGTCCTTTAGTGGTCTGTGTCTGTCCTTTAGTGGTCTGTATCCGTGCCCTTTAGTGGTCTGTGTCCGTGTCCTTTAGTGGTCCGTGTCTGTGTCCATACAGAGTACCATGTACTGAATGTAGAAATAAACACAACACGGCGCCTTCTCACTATAACTCTAGACCTTTGATAGGAATAATCTCAAATAGTTTATACTTATTAATTGATCTGTCATTTAAATCCTGCATCAACTTTTTTCATACTTTTGTAAGGCTTTGTTTTGTTTTGTTGTTTTTTCTTTTTTTTATCTCTTTATATTGAGGCGAACCTCATTCAGAATACATCCTTAAGTCCGGTCCTGACTGTCACAGCCAGAAAAACATTAAACGGCTAAATAAAAAATGAGACACAAAGGACACGCAGTTGGTGTTTTTTCCCCCATCGCAAGTTTATTAACAAGTGTACATTCAAGTACAATAAATTAAAGATTAAACGAAAAATAAAGACGCAATGTCATAATCGTTTCCAACAAAAATGGAGAATTCAAATGAGGATATTAAATGTTGCATTCAATCCATATATTACATTTCCATCAATAACTTGGAAGTGCTTGTGACAACACTGAATAGAGAAAATAATGAACCAAGCATGCTACGTTCCACATCGACTAAGCCTTCCCATCATAAACGCATATATCGAATATATAACGAAGCAGAACTAATCCAAGAATTGTTAGTGAGTAACATGAGCAATTTGACAGATACGTTCGTAAAAATAAAAAAAATAAAACTACTGCATGTGATTTGAGGTCAAAATATGCAATGGCATATAATATAATGGGATGGTGGATGGGACATATATAACGAATAATACTTTAACCCACTTCACTGACGTAGTCTTACGTCTGGTTATAGCAAAACATTTGAAATGTTTGAGAACATGATATCAATCAGAATGGTTTGAAATAGAAAACACCCAGTAAGAAAGATTGGGAATATCGCAGTGACAGACACGAATTCCAGGAGCCTAATTCTCAAAGCTCTCTTAAGTAATATCGTATCATCTTTACAATTCGTTTTTGCATTGCATTGCAAGATCGCAGAGTTGCGAGAATTAGGCCCAAGGACCGTACATAGTGTGGGACAGGGGTGTTAGGGGTATCTGCAGAACCAGAAAAATACAAAAACGTGTGTTTTCTGTTTAAATGTCCTCTTTGTTTTCTAAATGGTGATGATTTATCCTTAAACTCATATTCTTTTTGTATTTCCACCCCAGTTACGTTAGGCTACGTATGGCCATGAAGACTTAAAATGTGATTGTTGAAGGACATAGTACTCGAAATGTTTGTAAAAACAACCCCATATGATACGAAGATGTAAACTAAACGGCGGTATGAATAAAAGTCACGTGAGGTTCGGATGCGAGGGAGGAGGGGATCTCAATGGCATATTCATCAAAGTACAACTGGCGCCAGGTTTTCAGAGACACTGAAGAGACGTCTACAACAATTAACGCCAGGTTTTTAATGACGCTGAAGAGACACCTCTAAACAACTGACACCAGGTTTTCAATGACGCTGCAGAAACACTTCTGTAACAACTGACGCCAGGTTTTCAATGACGCTGAAGAGACACCTCTAAACAACTAACGCCAGGTTTTCAATGACGCTGAAAAGACACCTCTATAACAATTGGCGCCAGGTTTTCAATGACGCTGAACAGACACCTCTAAACTGGCGCCAGGTTTTCAATGACGCTGAAGAGACACCTCTAAACAACTAACGTCAGGTTTTCAATGACGCTGAACAGACACCTCTAAACTGGCGTCAGGTTTTCAATGACGCTGAAGAGACACCTCTAAACAACTAACGTCAGGTTTTCAATGACGCTGAACAGACACCTCTAAACAACTAACGTCAGGTTTTCAATGACGCTGAACAGACACCTCTAAACTGGCGTCAGGTTTTCAATGACGCTGAAGAGACACATCTATAACAACTGGTACCAGGTTTTCAATGACGCTGAAGAGACACCTATATTATCAAAGCAACAAAAATTCAGTATGAACACGAAAACAAGTTCCTAAACTAGCGTGGGAAGTTGCTCTTAAAACAAAACAAAAAATAATAATAATAAAACAAAACAAAACAAAAACACCATTTCCTGATTCACCGTGCCCTACCTATGTGAATCACATTTATTTATTTTATTTTAATTTCCACTACCTTGAATAAAATATTATTAAAATGGTGTTAGATGGCGGATTATGAACGAATATACATGCATTTCATTTCCATCTGTAGGTTTTTTTTATGCAATGGGAAATGCTTAAAAAGATTTCCGATCCACTATGCCAAATCTCTCCTATACTCTCATAAAAACAAAATTCGAATCGTAGATAAACTTAGCTTTTAGGTGTATTGTAGAAAACAAATAATCAGCTTACTAGTATTTATTTTTGGGTGGGAGAGAACCATTTTATAGTACCTTTGGGAAACTGGACTTTTTAAAAATGTAGCCACGGTGGAAGGTGCATCTAGGTGTAATGAATGTGTAAAAAACATAATAATTTTTTTAAATGACACCATCAGATAATAAAAGGACAATTTATACATAATGGTGAATAAAATCACAAATGAATGCAACAACTGTAATATAAAGCCATTTGAAGAATGATAATATTTACCACAAATTAACAAAACATAGATCAGGGCCCGTGCTTATACATTTTTTAGAGTCCAGACTCAATCTCTAATGACGTCACACACATACAATTTGTATGGCGTTGCCATGACGTTATCGTCTCAGAGTCTCGAGTCTAGACTAAAAGTTTTATAAGCACCATGCCTGGTCTACTACATGTATAAATATCTTTACTTAAACCTCTTTGTTCAGACAACAATATGGCAAGAATATTACATGAAAACCGCTATGAACAATACAGAAATTAGTTTGCCATAAATTACTACAAACTGGTGATATAAAATACATCACGAAACTGACTAATAAGACCATTATTATGCATCTACAAAATGGTCTTTATAACTTGTACAGGACAGCTTGCATTGAGAGTAACATCCAAAACAAAAACAAAACAGAAAGAAAGAAAGGAATGTTTAATGACATCTGTAGGGCCATTTGAATTCACGTCTAACATGTAGTTAGTTGATGCCTGGTTAGGGAAGTGAGGGACAAAACATCCTGCCAGCCAATCGACAGTAAATAATATTTCATATCACTAACCACAGCCCTTGATATATCAGTTACGTGGAAGTCGGTATGGATGAGGGTGTGGGGGAATCGATATGCCAAAACAATTAATCCTACAACCCATTGTGCTCAGCTGGAAAATAAAAGAGCCTGCACCATCTTGTGGTAACCTATACGGTCGGTCAGGATTCAAGTTTGGGTAGTAATAAATGTTTCCGATTACAGTAGCTTAAATAGTTAGGATAATAATAATGTTTGCTATTCAGTAGCTTAAATAGGATAATAACAAATGTTTGCTATTACAGTATCTTAAATTGGATAATAATAACTGTTTACTATGACAATAGCTTAAATAATTAGGATAATAATAAATGTTTACTATTACTCTAGCTTAAATAATTAGGATAATACGTGTTTACTAGTGTTAAATACCAATAAGCAGTTATAAAAACAGATGGGGAAATCAAAGTCCTGTAATACAGAATTAAAATTAAAGCATGCAGAGATTTTTTTTTCTTTTAATCCATTAAAATAGGGAATATGAAATGTGAACATGTCATCTTTAATGGCCTTATTTCCTCCATACAATACTTACAGTAGTGGGAATCATTCTTTAAAAAACCCAGTGTTGCACATTAATAGAGCAAGATAATTTTTAATATGACAGGAATGTAACAAACATATGTGTACACCAGGTATGTGTATAGATGCACATGATAAAACTGATATAATGAATTTAAAGAAATTAATCTGATTATACAATCCGTCTTCGGATACATGACAAACACTAAAGTCATAACTTAACAGCACTCAGATTTGATCTAATAGTAGTAACAATATGCACCATTTATTACCCATGGGAAGAATTTAGCTATTAAATATTTATTTCAGGACAAAGTCTTCTCCAATAGCTTTTGAATTCACTTGTTGACGATGAGATAAATATTTTATGTCATGCGAATGGCTAACCAATTACCGTGCGACAGTCTCAGATATCACAGACTGAAGCTTTTAATGCTCTCTAGCAAAACACAAAGGGAAAGTATCTCTGGGCAGTATGAATATTGGATGCAAACTGAAACTCTATATGAATACTGTCTACAAATTACACACTGCACGGTCACTCGGTGGTTATGTACACAATACAAAGTGGATCAAAACCGTATTGATGGAACAGAATGGTAAAAACGGTATATTAAACAGAAATATAATTTCAATTGTTAAAAAAAACATCCTACTCTTTGTTTTACTTTTTTTTTTATATATGCCATGAAAAATGGTCCATAACTTGCTAAGTAATAGTTCATTATTACAGAATTAGATTATAACAGCAGACACCATTTTACCATCATACTAAATATTATACTTAATTTATATCAAAAAAGAAAAGATATAAAGACAAATTATTTATAGAAAGAAGATGCATAAAAATACTAGTTTATAAATACATGTACATGTAGTATAGAAACTACCAGGACTGCTGGTGCTCCCTTGCACTTGCCAGTGCGGGCGGTCCCTCCTTCCCTTCCCCCCGACTTTCTGTCTTGGATGAAAGAGCTTGCGAAGCAAGCTCTTGCGCCCACGACAGGCATGCACTACAACAGCTTGCTCTGAATGTGCACGTTAAACCCTATGACATGACATCACATATAGAAAGTTTTTTAAATAAAGGGCAATAACTCTGCTTTCATCACATATAATTTTTCAATTAATGTTGGCTGTTATCTCCAGTTGATGTCACATATAAATATGTTCAGCCATTACAAAGCACAGAGGGAAGTAATGTTTTTATGTGATTGGTTGTACAATGTTGTCAACAAGACTTGTATGTAAATGTTTGTTTGTAAATGGCACCAACAACATCCAGTGATAGCAAAAATTAACAAGTTTATTTTATTTTAATTCCATATAATAAAGTAATCTGTAAAGCATTGTTCCAAATACAAGAATATCAATAAACTGAACATGTATTTCACTGAAATACAGGCTTGTAAATTTTCAAAAATGTGAAATATGACACGGAGTAATGATCTCAAATTTTAACTACCAATAGTACCATTCCTGCCATTCCATAAATGCACACAAACTCACGAGCATAGGAAGATGCTAAAAAGTGGGGGAAGGGGGCACACTTTTATATTTACACACTTTTACACTATTATAAAGCAAGTATAAAGCAAAATATCTGAAAAATGGGTGGCCCCACATCCCCCTCCCCCACTTCCTATGCCAGTGAAACCTATAGCCAATTTTACAGAGCCTGTTTCAGAGTTACCAGTACAATGATGTACCTACACTCACCCACAATGCTTAAACAAATGGGTTTTCTTTTTTAAAACAAGCTTTGGAAATTTCACTCTATATGACTAAAAGATACATCATAACATCTGTACAGAGGAGGATACAAATGTTTTTTTTATATTATATATGTACATTGTAGTGACAGTGTCATTTTAATATTAATAAGGATATATAATCACTGGAATAAATATTTAACAATTCAACAACATAACAGAACAGGCTGCACAAAATAAGCAAAACAAATGTATGAACAAATCAGGATGCATCATGTACTCAATATAAATATGTGGGTGTATATTTATATATGATCATGAAAACAGTCCTTATTTTGGCACACTTCTTATTTCTAACATTCTTGAGTATATATTATCTTTCCGCCGATGAGACACTGTGGTACCGTTTCATCCTTTATTGGTGTTTTCATCGATACCCTGGGTCCAACTGAAGGCTAAAACTTACACTTTCATAATACTCATACAGATACCGAGTAATGAATTTATGTACAAACACAATATGTCATGCTTACTGTAACACTAGAATTTTGCTGGGAATAATCACAAATGATGTTTTTTGTTAACAGATTTGCAATATTAATTCTGCATCAACTTTGTTTTCACAAATACATTTTTTCCTGTGTATATTGAATAATACAGAGCAATCTACAACAACAAAAAATATAAAATAAATAATGAAAATACTGTACCAAGGACTAGTATGCTGGCTAATAAGAATATCTGGCTTATCAGACACTCAACATTTGTAATCATTTATCTAGCAGTCATACAAGACATAAACGTACTGGTGAAACAATTTTAAAATTCTTATAAGGCGAAATATAATACACCTTGAGTTGCTACAAATAATTCATTAGAAGCATGATTTAAGTTGTCTCTAACTTGTTTTCAAAATCACCTGCACCATCTCCAGATCTACTCTCCATTGAACACAAAACTAAAAAAAGGAATGTTTGATGACACTACACCAGAGTAAAATAGTTTTAGTGGTGTTTCCTAGGTAACATTCATTTATCCGTCATGATTTCTGGCTCTAGGACACTAGTGTCAATGCTATGAACACTATAGACGATGGGTGATTGATTTTGGATTCCCCTGTTATTTTACAAACACTACTCATTCACTCAAGATTTCATTCAAACTAAGGCACCCAAAATCACAATATCATGTATACAAAACAAAATGACATCATTAAAAAATGAACATTCAAAAGTTCATCAGAATTCCTTGTTATACAATTCAGTCTTCACTCGCCTGGAAAGTTTTAGGAGAACTGCAAATTGATCACCTTGCATTATAACTTTTTATTCATTTTATTTCAAACGTCATGTGATACATGTAGCTTGCCTGGCATCATTTAAGGAGAGTGATCTTCAACTCACCTTTTGTTCTTTAGCGAAGACTTTAGATTTACAACGAGCGTGACAATAACCTGATGCATACAAGAAAGTAATACTAAAGTAAGAGAATTGCTTCTGTTCCAGACATGTGTCCTGTCTTGAAGAACCTGCTCAAAACAGGCGAGCTCAAACAGACATACACACAGAGAGAGACTGACTGTTTCTGTTTTGTCCGAGAAGATTAAAACACCAGTCAAATGAATATCAGGTCCGATCTATGATAACAGATCTGAAATATGTTAATAGAAATAGGAATATACTGACATAGTAAAGTCTATATAATATAAATAAACAAATATGACCAGTCTTCACAATCTCAATGTATGACACACCTTCAGTTGAACTTCTTTTTGGTGGCGGTATATCTCTCCATGTACTGGAAAAAGAAAACAGTTGTGTGATTTTATAATGTAATTCAAACATGTTCAGAAAGGCTAAGTATCCAAAGTATTTCATTACATGCAAATGATTTTCAATTGATCGATTATAATAAATAAAAAACCTGGATCATTTTGAATACATTCTACAGTCCTAATAATTCAAATCCTTTTTAAGTTCATATAATTCTACCAATTGTATAACTGAAAGTTGATCAGTTGGCGCAAACCAATTATGACCAAAGATTGATTACTGTGACATCAACATTGCAATAGCATTGTTCTTGTGAGGGTGTGTGCATTATACCTAGACCGGCCTCAGTGGCATTGTAGGCTGGTTCAGATGCCAGTCGAAGCATGGGATTTTTAATGCAAATACGGACTCCAAACCCCGAGTGAGTGCTCCGCAAGGCTCAATGGGTAGGTGTAAACCACTTGCACCAACCAGTGATCCATAACTGGTTCAACAAAGGCCATGGTTTGTGCTATAATGTCTGTGGGAAGTGCAAATAAAAGATCCCTTGCTGCCTGTCATAAAAGAGTAGCTTATGTGGCAACAGTGGGTGTCCTCTAGAAACAGTGTCAGAATGACCATATGTTTGACATCAAATAGCCAATGATAAGATAACACAAAGCAATGTGCTGTAGTGGCGTCATTAAATAAAACAAACTTTATTTTACTTTGTATCTAGCCCATTTACTTTCAACAAACATCCTTATAATTACCCAGAAAGATTAATGTACACCCTAATATCCTTGAACTTCTTGAAACACCAATGTACTGATAACAAATACACAAATAATGCATCAGAAGTAGAGCTGGGCAGTATTCGGTATATACCGATCGGTATCGGTATCATGTCAATACCGAAATACCGTACCGAGCAAATCTCAAAATACCGATAATTTCGGTATTGCAAAGTACGTATTCCCGCCTTGAAGTAAAACACTAAAAATACATCTGACGACTCCACATTACCCACAAATGGCCGATAAGAAGAGTGTATGGGCAAAATATTTCAATAGAAAGGACCGAAAAACATGCATATGCACTTTGTGTCAACTAAAAGTATATTGGCCGACTATGGCAATACAACCAATTTGAAGAAACATATTCAACACCATCATAAAGAAACAACGAAAAGGCTTGAAGAAACGGTAACAGCATCGAAAACAGATAAATATTATATCATGTACGCGAAATTGTTTCAGTGCTATGCGCACATCAGGCGCATCGTGTACAAGCGATGCTATTTCACGTGATTGAGGCGTGATTCGATGTTTAGAG
>JAECMU010055713.1:12992-25586 GCA_016106625.1 Dracogyra subfuscus | reverse complement strand
GAAGATGAGTTGCATTTTATATTTGTTTGTCCAGCATATTCCAATTTACGAAATGTCTATATTTCAAAATATCATATTTTGTCAAATCTTGTAAAATTTATAATGTTACTAAAATCGAACGATAAACGAACAATTATAAAATGTGGGAAATATATCCAAACAGCTTTAAAGTACAGATCCTCCTCCACCTAAGTTTATGTATATAATATGTAATGTATTTATATTATACTACATATACATGTTGTAACTCCTGTCCATCATTTGTATATGTTTTGTATTGTAAACAGTATTGGATGTACATGGGCCGATGGCCTACATACATATTGAATAAACACTATCTTTAAAAAAAAAAAAAAAAAAAAAGCCACCTCAATATTACCTGTTTTAATGAATGAACTGACAAGAAGCGTTTCAAACCAGTTCCTCCATTTGCAATCTGAGCATCAGGTAACCTTCCTCCATCTAAACTATCACCAGTATCAATGCCATGGTCTCCTCCTGCTCCTCTGTCAGTACCTTCTTCTCCATTATTTCTTTCTCCTCCTCTGTCATTACTTTCTTCTCCTCCTCCATCATTTTCTCCTTCCCCTGGATCATTACCTCCACTGACATCTTCAACTCTTGCTGCTATAACCTTAGGACTGCCATGAGCAGCTTCTGCAGATCGTCCTATGACATTGTGCTGAGTAAACACAGGCTGCTCTGTTTCCTGATCATAAACCTCAGGCGTTTCAGGAACAGCATCAGTTTCACAATCAACAAAATCTAAAACAAATAAAACAAGCATTCTAAGAGTATTGCTAAAGCAATAAATGTCCCCTACTAGGTCCAACAAGCTCCCACGTTCAAAGGAAATAACTGTGAAAAATAGGTAAATAACCAATGAAGTCAAACATGATCCGTAACAGAACATGATAAAGCTATACACAAATTTCAACCGAAGGGAGTTAAAGGGAAAGCGTTTGTTGAGGAAAGAAAGTACACAAGTGCCAGAGCCATCAGCACACACGACTACAACAGCCGAGTCAGAGACAATACGACAGCAATGTTTAGATCTTCCTGAAGAGCAACTGGCAAAAGTTGCCCAAGAATTAATGCAAATTTTAGAATCTTTGTCATTGGTTCCTGTTGCAGGTATATTTAATTATGCAAGTCAGATTGATGGTATAAATGATGAAGCTATAAATGATAATGTTGATGTACAACAAGTTGAAAGTATTTCTCAGGATTTTGGAATCAATGTCTCGGATACAATAAGATGGTGAATTTATACATTTAAGTTTACTTTAATTTACCTTGAATATCAACAAAAATAAATTTTCTCACAGAATGGTCATTTGGTGGTGCAGAACAAAGCATCCATCACCAAAATAAGGAATATCGATCAATGAACAAATTCATTTACTGTATTTATTAGCCTGTACATTGCTTTTCATCCTTCTAGTAATACTGGTCTTAAATATATGCACACTATAAGGTTAGGATTGAATAGGATATTGTATGATAAGCAATTTCAAGTTTAAAAAAATCAAAACCCCAACAGCTTCATGTGGAGTAGTAGATAAAGAATTATGGCTTTTGTATATGTACTATGATCACCAAAAACAATTAACTTCAACAAGCCAGTATTTAAAATGTGTTATGATTTTAACATCACTGGCACTTGTTCAAAACCAGTTTGTTATTACTTGCACGCATGCTTTAAATGTTCAGGTAATGCATCTATGAATTGTTATTGAATTGTTATTGGGGAAATATGTCCAGTAGAATTTTTTTTTTTAGGTCAAGTGTTATTAGGTCCTGTGGTGTTAACACATTATTTTGGAAAATTCATAGAACTATTCTGTTGTCTTCCAATTAACAAAAGGGCGGGACGTAGCTCAGTGGTACAGCACTCGCTCGATGTGCAGTCGGTCTGGGATCGATCCCCATCAGTGGGCCCATTGGGCTATTTCTCGTTACAGCCAGTGCAATACGACTGGTGTATCAAAGGTCGTGGTATGTGCTATCCTGTCTGTGGATGGTGCATGTAAAAGATCCCTTGCTGCTAATCGGAAAGAGTTGTCCATGAAGTGGCAACAGCGGGTTTCTTCTCTCAATATCTGTCTGGTCCTTAACCATATGTCTGACCCCATATAACCGTAAATAAAATGTGTTGAGTGCGTCGTTAAATAAAACATTTCTTTCTTTCTTTCTTTCAATTAACAAAAAATTAGAAAATTAATGATTATAATGTAAAATTGTTTGGTTAAAAAAATAAGATGCATTCAGATGTTTAATAATATATCATGGTTGAATCAGTTTCGGTGAGCATGCATAAACAAGATTATACAGCTACCTCTTTATAATTTATTAGTATTTCTATTCTTCAATGGAGCATTACACTAAACTGGCGTAATGGGCACTACGCCTAGAGCATAGTTCTAAACAGGTTCATAACCAGTTCATAAAAATAAACTTTTTATGAACTAGTTCATAACCAAAACAAGGTCATGGGAACGGACGATACAAATTCGAAATTGTACTTTCGATTTACCAATATTATTGACGACCTCGTTCACTGGTTCCGTATTTTCAGTTTGCACTTGTTCACTTATAGTTTCATTGACGATATCTTCGTTAGTGATGTATACAACAAATAAAACATAACTAGACATTGCTTAGATTATCAAAAGGTGTTGGAAAGCATAATTTACACGATCAGAAGTAAAACAGGAAGTAAAAACACTCGGCAATCAAAGGCTTTCGGCAATCGGAACACATCGGCCGATTACGGACTCTTCAGTAAAAGTCGTACACTTAAAGGGACACGCCCTAATTGTTAATCATTACGCCGTTGTTTTTCGCTAATTTCACAAATAAAATTGCACTTTACTTACCGTTTCTTATTTAGAAAATCCATTTCCATTCACCTGAATTGTTTTTTTGGTAATACCACAAAATGCATTTTTCGTATTTCTTAAATAGTCACGTGCCTCTGAGAAAAAAACGTTGAGCAGACAAGGTCTAATATATTTTTATAGGGGATATTCCCATTTCAATTTTATAGAAACGTGATCTAAGTGTGTTACGGGTTTGTAGATTAACCAAAATTATAATTTATTTTCGTTGGATGGACCTTGGGCATGCGGCTTTAACTCCCATTCATGCCTGGACTACTTAATTAGGTGTGATACAGGGGTGGGTAACATAATGCACCCCCCCCCCCCCCCCCATGGAGTTTCACTGTGACTTGACAATTAAAAAAAAATAAGACGACTTAAATATTGTCGTTCAGAGTGCTCGCCTAAAATGCACAGGTCAAAGGATCGAATCCCCTTGGTTCAGATAAATTTTCTGTTTGGGGTTTTCGCCCATACTAAACCAGTGTTCCACGACTGGTATATCAAAGACTGTGGTGTGTGTTGTTCTGTCTATGAAAAAGTGCATATTTATTGCTGCTAATGGGGAAAATGTAGCGATTTACCTCTAAGACTGTTAAAAATTTAATGTTTGACATCCAATAGCCAATTATTAATAAACCAGTGTGCTCTGATGGTGTCGTTAAACAAAAGCAAACTAACTTTTATGATACATATATGTGCTAAAATATCAAGGGTATTATTTCTTGGATAACCATACAGTGTGCAGATTGGCTTTATACAGCCACACATTTTCTTAATTTATGTTGGGCTTTTATTTTTGCCACTAAATTTTTATTTATCCAAAAAAGTCCTAAGGTCTCTGGGTATGTTTTAATACCATGATATATGAAGTTTATGGAATGTGTTTTTGATATTTGGCAAACGTATTCCCTTTTTTTTCTATATCAAAGGTTGTGGTATGTGCTATCCGTTTTGTTGGAAGTGCATAAGTCTTGCTGAAAACTATGATGTAATTTCATTAAATTCAGTTTATTGTATTAATATACCTCATAGGGCAGCATATAATATAATAATGGACATACAATTACTAAATGTTAAACATGCAATATAGCTGATTTATTGATCAAAGTAATTTTGGGGTGTCGTTTAACAAAACATTAACACCGTTTGGACTCCAGTAAAGATGTAACTTTTGGTCTAACTAAACATGCCGGTACCATTAAGTATGAAATAATATGTCATTCTTGTATTAGGTTAGACCTGGACTTGAATACAGTATAGTAACGATGGGACTTTAGTTTATATGCAATAGTTTTAATTGTCTTTCAGACCTAGAACTAGTAAATGAGATGCCACATATAAAGTAAGTCAAATACAATCGGGAGGGAATTACAAAGTTAACAACTTCTTTAAAAAAATTAAAACATTCCATTGCTGAATTTATGGCCCCTCCCCCACTCATTTAAAAAAAAAAAAAAAGAGTAAACAAAATGGAAGTTTATTTATGTAAGTTCTCCGTTTATAAACAAAATAACCATCTGAAAATTGTTCTAAGTTACACATTTATAATTTGTCCTGTATACTAAAATAATTAATTAATATCATAACCATCACTTCTTAAACAAAAAAATTAAATGTCAAAACTAACCAGAATGGGTTTTTTGAAAACTAAGCATAGGGCAGGCGCCGCATAATGCCAGTATCTGCAGGGGAACGTAATTAGCCTGCCAACAGGAGGGGGTGAATAATATTTAGGTAGGTTTCAGTGCCCCCATTCCCTTCCAGCACCTATGCAAAGTAGTCCAATAAAAAAAAGGCAATGTGTAAGAAATTTCATTCCAATTTGAACCAGTTCTAAGAATTTGGGAAATTACTGAACAAGGAGTTGATCACACCAAGATGTTCAGTTCCCAAAAGGTTTCTACAGGCAAGCAGAGCAAAACGACATTCCTATTTGCAGACACCATTGTCCATCATTAATTGTAATGTAGCGGGCAGCTTGGCCCAGTGGTACAGTGCCCGCCTGATGCGCGGTCGGTCTAGGATCGATCCCCGTCAGCTGACCACTGGGGTTTTTTCTTGACATAACCATATGTCAGACGCCGATATAACCGTAATTAAAATGTGTTGAGTGCATCGTTAAACAAACCAACAAAAAAATAAAATAATTGTAATGTCTAAAATTTATATTTTACAAAATAATATTTTAAAAATATTTTCCCAACCAACATTATAGTGTATGACCTAATGCACAGACTACATGTTTGCTTCAAAGTAGACTTTCAGTGGACAGGACATCTAGAATTTTTACCAGCCTCGGTGGTGTCGTGGTTAGGCCATCGTCTACAGGCTGGTAGGTACTGGGTTCAGATCCCAGTCGAGGCATGAGATTTTTACCAAACTCCAAATCCTGAAGCGGGCAGTATAGCCCAGTGGTACAGTGCCCGCCTGATGCGCAGTCGACCTAAGATCGATCCCCGTCGGCTAACCACTGGGGGTTTTCACGACATAACCATATGTCTGACGCCGATATAACCATAATTATAATGTGTTGAGTGCGACGTTAAACAACCCCCCCAAAATAAAAAATAAAAACACCCACCAAATCCTGAATGAGTGCTCCGCAAGGCTCAATGGGTAGGTGTAAACCACTTGCACTGATCAGTGATCCATAACTGGTTCAACAATGGCCATGATTTGTGCTATCCTGCCTGTGTGAAGCACAAATAAAAGATCCCTTGCTGCTAATCGAAAAGAATAGCCTATGAAGTGGCAACAGCAGATTTCCTAACAACATATGTGTGGTCCTCAACTATATGTCCGTAAATAAAATGTGTTGAGTGCATCAACATTTCTTTCTTTCTAGAAAGCCATGGGATCAATGATTTAAATCATTTACTAGCTACTATTAAAAATTCACTAATACATCATATCATTAAGTGTATTAAAATCGTTTTAAACACTTCAATCGAATATTTTGTAATAAAACGCAAAAATCTTAATCAAACTTAATATGTTTTATTATAATGTCTCTGCAGACTAAAAAACTAAACGCAAATTAATTTTGAATAATGTACATTTTTATATGCAATAAAAACAACACATGTAATTTCATCAAGATTTTATTTGTGGATTAAAATATTCACCCAAAATGAACTGTACAGAATTGTTATCAATGAACAATAATACAGTAACTGGGACCAGTATATAGGCTATAACAAATTGACACTTACATGTATCTATAAAAACAATCAGAACTTACAATCCATTTCATTGCGTCCAACTGACCTTTTTTTTCTGTGAACAGTCTAACACACCAAGGTCACTGGACACAAGTTAATGTTGACAGAATTATTTCTTACATGTTGTATGTACTGGGAATTGTTTAAAAATAAATAAAAAATTATTAAGTTTTAAATGGCACATTGATACAATGAAAGGAGTATTCGGTGGGGGAAAAAAAAACAAAAAAAAAAGAACTTCAGCATTTCATAGTGTTCAATTGATCTTTTTTTTTCTCTTTTTGAAAACACCAAGATCACTGAACACAAGTTAATGTGGTGCAGAATCATTTCTAACTTGTAAGAAATAATGGAAGGTTATTTTTTAAATTTGTTTTAAAAACATTTTTTATAATATTACTGTTTGTTTTTGAAGCTCTGGTATCAATCCTTGACACAGAGAAACACATTTGTTCTTGCGAATCTTACCACATTACATTTCCATTTCCAAGAGTACTCTTTATATTGCATCTAAAAAAACTTTAAAACACTTTAATTACAGAGTTCATACAGTCAGAAATCAAATTCCATGAATTTTCAGGACTTCATGTTTTGCATGAATTTATGTTTAGCATTTTAAAGAATTTCTGTGCAATTATCAAAATAATATTATTAGAATGTTTCAATAACAATTTGATCTCGATCTGTATTATTTTAAATGAGAAAAAAAAATCCACTAAAGTAATTTTCATTTCCTATGGCACAACTTACATTCCATGACTTTCCAGGATTTCGATGACCTGTCTGAAGCCTATAAGAGTACAGTAAACTTCCAACTAATTGTTTGACAAGAAACAACTTTACCCATAGCATATCATTGTGCGAGAATCTTTTGGGACTTTTTCTTGTATAATGAACACAATATCACAATTCGGAATTCTGAAATAAAAATATTGAATTGGGTCTTTTTCTTATAAGTAACACAGCTAGGAAGAAATCTTTACCCTAGTTGACAAAGTTTTCATGGGAGTGGGTTTTTTTATTGTGATCTAAAAACACTAGTAACGGAGTTTATACAGTTACAAACTAAATTCCATGAATATCCAGGACTTCTTATTTTGCATGTCTCCAAGCATTAAATAACTGGTTTTAGGTGACATTTATATATTAACTAAGAATAGTGTACTGTTTGTCTTAATCCATAAAATCTTTACAACTTTTAATAATTAGCCAAGTATATCAACCTCTCAAAGTTTGCTTACAAATAGTCCAAACAGACTAACACAGACAATCAACAAAATTGATGGTGGATTACACAAAATATAAAATTATTTTGATTATAACCCTTTTAACACGACATACCAGTAATGTAAATAACACACAGGCAATGCAATGTTATATGCATTTAATTTTTCTTAATAGCAGAAGCGGTAAAAGTAATACATTTTTACATTGTAAAATGTAGCAATACATTTCATCATTCATAAACGAACACTTTGCTTATGAAAATAATAAAAAATATACATGTACACCATAAATTGCAAGTATTATATATGTGATATACATTAATAATTTGTTAAACAATTTTACATAACATGAAAATCATATACAGTGAAACTCCTCTAAACTGGACACCTTCGGGATCAAGTAAAATGTCTGGTTAAAAGAGGTATACCGTTTAGAGAGGTTTTGTTATGTCTGGTTTTGAGGGGATTCCAGTTTACAGAGGGTCCTGTTTTGAGGGGATTCCAGTTTACAAAGGGTCCGGTTTTGAGAGCTTTCACTGTATAAGAAAACAGAAAAACACAAAATCTAAATGATAGAAATCTTTCACTGAATTAAAACATTAAAATCAAAGAATGTATGAATTACATGAAAATACACATCCATGTTCAATGGAGAAATTAATGTTAGTTTTTCAGTCAACAAGCACGTCTAAACCATTTCACTACATCAGTCTGTAGCCACAACGTACCAGCATCAGTAAACTGAAAGAAAAGCAAACACAGTTACATTAACTCAAATTTTTGTAAATTTATACATTTTTTTTATTTATTTTAATATTCAACACACGGCAAGCTACTATCACTTGCAACTATACCTTAAGGAATGTATTTGAACAAATGTATATTGTTTACAGTGCACCATTGTTGACCACAGTAACCACAGTAAACTGGGGAGTTGGGGGTGGGTGGGGGAGGAATGTGTATTATCGTGCGTCATTCACACTCAACCTTATCTTATATTTTATATGCATACATTATTTCTGTTGCAAATACCAAACAGTTGTTCGTGAAATTCACAAGTTCTAAGGTTACTTCCCAGATGCAAGTGCGTTTAAAAAAAATGAAAAATGCATTTGGTGATATTAAAAACACCAGGATGACCAAAAACACTTTGTATAATCTAAACAAATAAATCTAAAGTAAAGTTGTGATTGCAGTTATCAACCAGAGTACAGGTGAGGTACATGATATGCCCATCGGGAATTTGATGGAAAATTAATGAGTAGGTTATGGGGATGATTCAATTTCTAATTGTGAACTTTTTGCAATGTGATGGATGAACAGTTTGTTTTGGACCAACTACTGATAATAATGCATCCATTGGAGAAGGTGCTGTCTGATTAATGAAGTTATTGTTCTTTATTAGAAAGGGAAATTTTGTTTAGCATGGGTATTCTGGGTACACATTTATATTGGCAGAGAAACAGTTTATGTAAGTAATTTTAACAATGTAGACCTGCCAAAAAATTAGCTGAACAAGGATTTACTGTTATGTGTAGTAGACCATGAAAAGTAAGTCACAATAACCTAGTACTAGTATGTGACACACCACCATTCCAAGTTGTTCCTGGATTGATGGTCCTGTATGCAAGATATGGTCCTGATAAGGAGTAAGAAAAAGTAGGTCACTGTGACTCACCGCAATCCCAAGTTGTTCCTACATGTGAGATTTGATGGTCCTGTATGCATCTGTATGCAAGATATAGTCCAGACAAAGATTTACTGTTATGTGCAGTAGACCGTGAAAAGAAGGTCAGAGTGACCTAGTAATAATATGTGACACACCACCATCCCAAGTGATTCCTACATGAGGTTTGACGGTCCTGTATGCAAGATATGGCCTGGACATGGATTTACTTTTATGTGCAGTTGACCATGAAAAGTAGGTCACAGTGACCTAGTAATAATATGTGACACACCGCCATTCCAAGTTGTTCCTACAAGTGAGGTTTGATGGTCCTGTATGCATCTGTAAGATATGGTCCGAGAAAGAAAAAGTTAACAGACGGACGGACAACACCATAATACGACCTTCATAAATGGGCATATAAAAACGGCTCCAATAGTCGAAAATATGCCTTAAGTGTTTAAAAACTAGTGTATGTCCCTTTAATCCAGTTTACTATATATTTGAAATTGAAAAATCACATTCTGAATAGTGCAACACATAATTGTGTGCTGTTTTTATTTTTTATTTAATAAAAAAAGGTTACATAATCAGTTCATGAATATATTGTTATATTTAACTTGTTCAAATATATTCTATAGTATTAACATACAAAATAATACCTTAGTGCTGCAACAAGGCCAGCAGGCATGAATTTTGCAGAATTGTAAAATCTAGCTCCCATTACAACAGTCAACACTCCAGTTACAGCTGTAAAACATAAATGAAAAACACAACAAAATGTCCATGATTAAATAAAAATGTATAATAAAATATCTCAGAGGTGAACACATTTTTCTGTCAGTAGTAATTTTTCTGTCAGTTGCCACCCCAAGTTTGAATGAAAGTAAAATACACAAATCTTAAAGCTGCCATTGAAAAGTCAGATTTTTAAAGCAGTAATATTGTTGTTTCAGTGCTTATTGTTGAGAGAAAGAAATGCTTTATATAACAACACACTCAACACATTTTATTTACGGTTATATGGCATCAGACCACACATTTTGAGAGGAAACCCGCTGTCGTCACTGGTCCGTGCAAGTGGTTTACACCTACCCACTGAGCCTTGCGGAGCACTCACTCATGGTTTGGAGTCGGTATCTGGATTACAAATCCCATGCCTTGACTGTGATACAAAGCCAGTACCTACCAGCCTGTAGACCGATGTCTTAACCACGACACCACCAAGGCTGGTTATTGTTGAGAGAGCAATTGCTCCTGCTTGTGGGTAATTGGGCAAACAATTTCCACTCACCATAAGTTTTCAAAAATAAGCAGGGCTAGTTCTGGCAATGGCCAAGTTGCAAATTTTGAAAGCAGTTGGTGAAATTTATTTCAGGTTGGTGATATACAAAATGTAATTTCATGTAATAATTCAAATTAAAACACACAAAAATTGACAATGTCTGCAATTTGCCAAGTTTAATAGACAATTTGTCAAGTTTAATAGACAATTTGCCACGTTTAATAGACAATTTGTCAAGTTTAATAGACAATTTGCCACGTTTAATAGACAATTTGTCAAGTTTAATAGACAATTTGTCAAGTTTAATAGACAATTTGTCAAGTTTAATAGACAATTTGTCAAGTTTAATAGACAATTTGGCAAATTGTTTTGCTCACCCAGAGCTAGCCCTGAATAAGCACAGTTCATAATAAAAATTACATGTAGTAACTTTCAAAATAATTTGTATTAAAAAAAAAAAACCCAATAGTCTGGTGCTGAAGAACCTGCCAAAAATAATAATAACAAGCATGCTAAAGAAATATATGTCCCCCAACCCGGCACACGGAGACAAGACGTAGCTCTGTGCATGGTACCAGTGCTTGCCTGATGTGCAATCAATCTAGGATCAATTCCTGTCTGTGGGCCCATTGGGTTATTTTTTTGGTACCAGCCAGTGCTCCACAACTGGTGTCACAAAGGCTGTGGCATGTATTATCCTGTCTGGGGAATGGTGCATATAAAAGATCTCTTGCTGCTATTCGAAAAGAGTAGCCCATGAAGTGGCAACAGTGGGTTTTTTCTTTCAGTATCACTACACTTGATCTGTAACATTACATATTAAAGCTATACACAAAATGTCAGTCCAATGTATCAAGGCATTTCAAAGCATGAATCTGAAAAACAGATTTCCATATATCTCCCAGTTAAAGGGTCATAACTCTGTCAAAAATGAGTAAATTGCCATGGAAGCCAAACTTGATAGGTAACAGTACATGATAAAGCTATACACAAAATTTCATCTCAATATATTAAGGCATTGTGAAAAATATATCTGGAAAATTATGTGGGACAGACAGAAAGACAGAAATGAAACCTATAGTCCCTCCAATTGCACCACTGTTGGAGGAGGAGGTGGGAAACTAATAATATAAAACTGTGCTCACCATATACCTTGCCAAATTAGTCAAATGTCCATTTATATATGAAGTGGCTATAACATTTAGTCTTTGGCTAATAAAATACTTGTTAAATTAACCACATTTTTATAATGTTCAAAATACTCTATATATTTGAAAAAGTTTGCGTCTGAATGATAGCATCTTAGAGAATGGAATTTTCATCTTTTTTCAAATACACACATATATTAAATCTTAAAACTACAAACCTAATGACACAACAACATTTTTTGGATCATTGCTAGTCTGATAAGCACCAAATCCCATGAGAACTCCACTTGCTAAGCCCATAGCCAAAGACGGAACACTTCCTGGCAAAATAAGAGAGTTTCATTATAAACACAAACTCACAATAGAAACTATTAACAGACATCAGTGGCAAAACCATTTTTGGGACACCATGTGCTGACAATTCTTCTGTTCTTTATTTAGATTTGATACTGCAACGTGGCTGATATTGAACAAATACAGCTCACAGCTTAACTAATTTTACTGAATATGAAGCAATTTAATGGTACAAATTGACAAGCAGTTTTATTTACTTGTACAGACATAAAACAAACTCCTTTTAAGTAAATTTAAATTATTATTTTTAAAAAATTGGTGCAATATCTAATACTTTAATATTAGTGATCCTAATGTTGACATTAACTATGAAGCTGTACCATTCTTTAAGATGGAAAGAAAAAGCTGCTATGTAATTGATTAGGTGTTGGGACGTTTCGGCCCCGATGCAGGTTCGGCCCTAGACGTTTCGGCCTCATACCACTTCGGCCCCAGATGTTTTGGCCCCAAGTCACTTCGGCACAATATATAATTTATTATTCATTGATACTTAATATAACTAACTGTAATAATTTGTATTTGCTCATTTGTGTTAATGTGAAGGGTGCCTTTAGATGAACAATTTCGGTCACAAACGAGCATGGATTTTTGCCCCAGGTCACTTCGACATCACATTATATATGGCAAAACGCAATTAACGCCATCTTTAAAATCAGTGCGCAAACACCATTCAGACACTGTTCACAGGTAGACACAAAGTCCAATAAATTGTTTAATTTTTTTGGGGGCGTTTATCATGGTTTGCAATAAAACGTTTTTGGAGTGGGTGTGTATGGTGGCGTTTATCACATTTTGCATATATATATATA
>JAECMU010055712.1:0-11038 GCA_016106625.1 Dracogyra subfuscus | reverse complement strand
TTTGGCTCCTGAGTCAGCTAGTTCGTTGCCAGCGATTCCTACATAAGTCTGGACTTGAAAAGCTTTATAAGCACGGGCCCTGATGCAACTAAATGTGTAGGCTAAGCAGGCCAGCCAGCCCTCATAATTCACTTCAACATTCAGCAGTGCTGCTGTAAAAGCTGAAGTAAAATGGAATAATATGGGTTTTTTCTGATGCAACTTCAGTGAAAAAATACCAGGCACAGCAGAGCAGGGGGAGGCAGAGCTCTAGCCCCTCCAATAATTCTGAATTAAAAATATTTATTGGTAGTAAATCTTAAGGCATAGATGAATTTTACTTGTAGAATGCAGGAAATTGCTTTTCAAAACATCTAGTCTCAGTCAGCCCTCCTCCCAATGTCTACTTGCTTCTGCCATGTCTGGATTAAAATTAAATTACAACGTTAAGACAAAGTTTATTTTAATAAAGTAAACTATTTTGCCATTGGCATTAATTTTTACTGAGATGATTTTCTGATTTTTAAGGGCTGAGGCTACAGTAATTGAATGCCTATCTATCTATAGTCCGTCCCACCATTCTATGACAATTATTTTTGTAAATAATAAAAAAGTAAAAGTGTTTTGGAAATAAAAAAATAAAAAAAATTGTGTTCCATTTAGAAAACAGCTTAAAAATAAATAATTTGTAGTAACTTCCGTAGTATGAAAAAACACGTTCCCTGTGGGATGCACTATAAGATAATATTTTGTAAATATATATTTAAAAACCAATAAAATGTTATATTTTGACATTTTTGACAAGAATAATGACTTTATCAAACAATCATAGCTTCATGCATTTCATAGTTGATTTTCATTTGGATTTAAGTTTGATTGATGAAATGACAAATCAATACTGTTTTAATACTGAGATTAAATTACAAACTGTTGTGTAGTTTTCAGTATAAAATGAGTGATTGCATAAACATATGTTTGAGTTGTCCAAATACATATTAGTGCTGGTATTTTTATGTAAATTTAATTAGCTTTTTTGTGTGAAGACAATTCCAGAAATAATGCATAGAGATGTCAGAGTTAACTGAGGTATAGACAGACATATCTTCATTATTACTTGGATGTAATGTTGCTATGTTTACGTACCAAGTTTGAATGACACATTTCTGGAATGATATTATATTTTGCACTAAAAAATTTGTTGCAGATCACAGATTTCACAGATTTCACAGTGGAAACGACAAGAGCTGTTATTGTTCAACCGCTGTGCATCAAACTACAAAGTAAACAAAAAAAATCCTTATCAAAGCCTGCAAATTCAGCAAGTGTAACACAGATTGTGTTTTCTTTCAGATATGATAAGCTAAAGTAGGCAAAGAGTACACATGAATAGATGGATGGAGGGAGGGAGGGATGATGGGTGGGTGGATGGATGAATGGATGGGTTTAGGTGAATAGAAGGAAAGGTGGATGCAGAAATGGATGTGAGAAAAACAAACTTTCTAAAACTCACATTACTGAGATACACAGGTAGAAGAGAGAGAGAGAGCAAGGGAGAGAGATGAGACAGCAATAGGAGGAGGAAGAGGGAGAAGGGCAGTATAAGAAAAGACACTGTCTGCAGATAGTTGAAAATTGTTTCATTCTATTTTGATTTTTTGTTGGTCATTATGAAAGTGATATACTTATAAATGTCTAATAAAGCCTTCTTTATATTTGATGTTTATTTACTCATCAAAGGGTTATTTATGCATCAGTACGTTAATATAAATGACATGCTCTATAATTTTTCACCTTTTTTTACGTGATCGTTCTGCTTTTCATTGCTTATCTCTGAAGTACAGACATCCTAGTGTTAGATAAAGATAAACATGTCCAACTACATAGAACCAGCGTTGTTAATTATTAGATATACACAAGATACAAGAAATAAACTATACAGATCTACTGTAAATTATAGATAAGATAATAATCCAAGTTATTCCTTGTATATGAATCTATCTTGTCTTAATGAAATACATCCGATGTTATTTTGTAGCTGTTGTAAAATGCTCTTCTCTCTCTCTCTCTCTCTCTCTCTCTCTCTCTCTCTCTCTCTCTCTCTCTCTCTCTCTCTCTCTCTCTCTCTCTCTCTCTGTTGTGTTTGTGTGTGTGTGTATTGCTCTCGGTCTCAGTCTCTGAAAATGTAGTGGGTTTTCTCTGTTGACTACTTGTCAGAATTACCAAATGTCTGATATCCAATAGCTGATGATTAATTAATCAATGTGCTTTAGTGGTGTTGTTAAACAACACAAACAAACTTTTTCTGTCATCACTACCATTCTGGATGGATAGTAGTATAGGTTGGGGGGGGGGGTAAGTTCTCATATGTGTAAAATGTATGTAAACTAACCCCAAGAGCCAGGACTGTAGCCAAAACAGCTTAGTTGTATTATCTGTCTTATTTTCTGTTGAAGCATATGTATACCGTATCATTGTTATCATAATACATACAATAATTAATATTACAAAGATATAACTGGGTCATGTATTCATTACACTAAGATGTATGTGTTTCCATAGCTCGAGTCATGCATATTTTGATAGGTACTTGACTGTACTTAATGTCCAGATTATACAAGACTTGTACACCTTTTTTATAGTTCTCATTAAGATGATGTCTCAAAGATCTCTTTTTATCTTGAAGTATGTCTGTACTGCATATAGCTATTTACACTTAACACACTGGGTGGATGCAGTTAGTGTCCACATCTGTAAGGATGTGCAGCTATCATTCACTTAAGGATTTCCTTGATTTTGGCTTGATATTAAAAAGCAGAAGTGTTTTATCAAAACGTGGGGAAAAAGTATGTATTTTGTTCCTTCAGTCCCTTTTTTCTGATTAAGTTAAATAGCTACTACATTTATAGATATGAGCTAGAAAAATAATTAAAATGTATTTTACAACTATGAACTATATTATTTCTGTCCATTTATGTATTGATTTTTCCATTTTAACAGTATATTTGCACCATAAAGGCAACCAACTGTGCTCTATAGCTAGTTGACATGTTGTTCCAAGAGGATAATTTTAATCTTTGAGGTAATAGTAACTCTGATACCACTGGGTTCAGTGAGATTGCATTTCGTCATTTAACAAAAACAGGACTGGGGGTGGGTGGAGACTAATTTTTCATACATATTAGTGTACAGAACATCATATGCATTTCATGGCACCAGTTTTTATTTAATTTTTATTCAGAATTTATTTTCCTTTTGATGAGAAATGCTTTAAAGGATTTTAGAAAATGCAGATTGTTGTAGTACCAAAATTTAGCCATCCATCTTGGATGTAGATATTGGATAATCTACAAAATTCCTTATTTTCCTTTTGATGAGAATTGCTCTAAGAATTCTGGCCATATGATTTCAGAAAATGCAGTTTCTTGTAGTGCCCAAGTTTAGCCATCCTTCTTGGGTGAAGTCCTGGATGTTCTAGCGAATTCCACAGAATGTGGTATATTAAACAAGAAGACCATTTAGCTGCCACAGACACCAGGTCTGGTGGATGATTCTATCTATTCTTTTCTTGTATGGTTGAAGACAGACTTCCTAAAATTATTCAACAATTGCCAATAGGTTAATGAACAAAACTTGTGAAACAACATTCAGACCTGTGTTAGTTTAATTCTGTATTTTTAAATATGTGTGTTTTGCACTTGTTTGTTGGAAAATGGAAATCTCAGCTGTATGGAGGTTTATACATTATGGCTTTTTTCTGGTTTTCTCCTCTTTATTGTGTGTACATTTTCATCACCTCCATCTTGTTGCCCTGCCTGATTGATGGATTGGACCCTTGTTGAAATGTTTCATCATTGAATTAATTATCTTCACTAGTAATACCTCTGTAAATACGGAACACGGGGCATTAGTGTATTCAGTATACTGGTGTACAGGCACAGCGTAAACATTTAAAATGTATTATTTTGGTTGTGCTTTATTTATATAATTTAGTGATGCTGCTATAGGTAAATAACTCACCATTTGCAGTTTGTGTTCCTCATAATTCATGTGGCTTTTTCAACTGATAATATAAAAAGTCTTATTAGTGTTCTTTGTGAAACTGGTACTCTACAAGTTAAATTGTGAAAAGTCATATATTCTGTGCTATGTGAACTTAATGTAATGTACTGTACTTGTTAAATGCTTTACTAATTAAGTACTCTGTAAACTGATATCTATGTACTGTGTAAAACTTGTGTAATTAAAATAATCTATTATGTACCTTATATCATAAATAAAACAAGTGTGTTGTGTTTAGCGACAACACTAGAGTAATTAATCATTTGGTAATTCTGACACGAAGTCATCAGAGGAAACCTTCTACATTATATAATATGTAATACTAATGTTATATTTTTAATTTGAAACCTATAGTGCTCTTTAAGACTTTGGTGCATCATACTGGGGTAAATATGTAACTGGTGTAATTAAAATACACTGTTATACTCATATAACAATTAATACTGATATTCTCAGTTTAAAACCTATAGGGCTCCTTAAGGGCTTAGTGCATCATACTGTGGTGCTAAATGTGAAACTGGTGTCATTAAAATACACTGTTGTACTCATATGTACCCTGTCACAATTAATACTGATATTCTCACTTTAAAACCTATAGGGCTCCTTAAGGACTATAGTGCATGATTCTGTGGTGCTAAGTGTGAAACTGGTGTAATTAAAATACACTGTTATACTCATATAACAATTAATATTGATATTCTCAGTTTAAAACCTATAGGGCTCCTTAATAGCTTGGTGTATCATACTGTGGTGCTAGACAACTGACACACATGTCAGAAACTAGATGCTGCATGATTATGTCTGAGATTTGGTACCACACAACTGATATTTATCTCAGCCTTTGTTTACATGCATGTGGCATAACAACTGATATTATCTTCACCTTGGGGTAATACACTGTTAGGATTCTGTGGCTACTTTTTATATACTGCTGAGAACGTTTTTAACTTTGATTGACAGGTTTTGTGTAGTTTGCTGAATAACAATTCTTTGGGGAAAATTATATCTTTTTACCACTGGTTTATTTATATGCATTTTAATTATTTTCTGTAACCTAAAAAAATCATGCACTAATCTGTTTTTTCCCCACATATGCAGAATATTTTTTTTCTTTCTTTTTAGATATTTAAAAATACATACATATATTATGGTTGCAAACAACAATTCACTTTTCTATGCATCTCAATATAATTTCTGTATTGGAATTTCTTCTCTGAAAAATACAACTTTGAGAGGGCTACATGTATGTGACTCCTATTTTTAGGAAGTATACTTTCTATCTTGGAAAGAAAATTTACAAACATGTAGGTTAACAACAAAACTGTTCAGATATTGGGGCGGGACGTAGCTCAGTGGTAAGCACTCACCTGATTTGCGATCAATTTAGGTTCAATTCCTGTCTGCGAGCCCACTGGGCTATTTCTTGCTCCAGCCAGTGTTCCACAAATGTGTAACAAAGGTCGTGGTATGTACTATCCTGTCTGTGGGATGGTGCTGATCGAAAATAGTAGCCCATGAAGTGGCAACAACAGGTTTCCACTCTCAATATCTGTGTCTGATGCCAAATAACCATAAATAAAATGTGTTGAGTGTGTCATTCATAAAACTTCCTTCCTTCCTTTTGTTCAGTTATTTACCATTATGCCAAATCACTGCCTCATTTTGTTGTTATATAACCGTCAGCATAAAACTTGCAGTCATACCAAGTTTGTGTCTTACTGATGATACACACTATGAAGTGAAAGTGACCTAGTTTTGTGAAAAATAAAGTTTGTTTTGTTTTATGACACCAATAGATTACTGGTACATTGATTAATGAATCATCAAACATTTGATAATCCTGAATTATTTAGTCATAGAGAAAACCTGCTAAATTTTTCTCACAAATTGTATTCAAAAGTTAACAGATAATTGTTTTTTAATTTCATCAAACCAGACATTACAGTTCACTACTAATATGTCAACTAGCAACTATTTCTTTTAGGTCTCAGATAAGCATTAGCTTATCACCAGAAGATATTGCTTATGACAGGTATTGCCTGGAGTGGTGCAGGTTATAAAAATGCAACTGTCTGCTGGTTAGGCAATGACTGGAAGACAATGTAGTTGGGTGACCACCACCCTGTGTCTATGTTTCTTATTAGGCTCCTACCGGTCCAACCAATCTCCATCCTTCTGTCCTTCTGTCTATCTGTCTGTTTGTAGATTTTCTAGACTTTTATTTTGGTATTGCCTCCAGATACTGAGCTAGAATTTTGTGTATATAGCTTTATCGTGTACAGTTACAAATCAAGTTTGACTTTGATGATGATTTTTACCTATTTTTGACAGAGTTATGGCCCCTGAATTTGTTTTCCTAGCTAACTTTGTTTGCAGTGTCTCAAGATATTGAGCTGGAAGTTTGTGTACAGCTATGCCATGTACTGATAGAGATCAAGTTTGACTTTCATGGCTATTTACCTATTTCTAACAAGAGTTATGGCCCTTGAACGGTTGAATTACATAACAAATTAAAAATTCCTGACTTGTTTTGCAATTGCTCAAGATATTGAACTAAAACATTTTTGTATAGCTTTATCTGTTACTGTTAGAGATCAGTTTCGACTTTTATCATGATTTACCCCTTGGCTCTTGAACTTAGGGGGTATGAACACAGGCCTATATTGGGCCCAGTAGCAGTAGACTCAATATGCTTGAGGTCTGTGTGTGCGTGTGTTATCTGTGAGACTTACATAAGTTGTTAGTTCATACAGACTGTTTCACATCCAATAACCGATGATTAATAAATCAATGTGCTCTAGTGTTGTTGTTAAACAAAACAAACTTTAATACAGAATGTCAATGGCAGACAGGTGCTGCTTTAGACAACACACGTCTTCATTATATGGTTTTTTCTCAGACACTTGTATTGCAGCATTTATAATAGCAAACTCCGAAGGTCACCTAACAATAACCTCTGTATATAAACACCCTCCTCCCTAACAATAGGCTTGTTAGAACTGCAGTTAATTTCCCGCTTATATTTATTTGTTCTCAAAACATATTACACATTGCAACCCAGTCACTCCTTATTCATTTCCATCTTAGATCCATTACTTACGCAGTCACTGGCCAGTCTATGTGAATGTTATTATGATGAGTTTCCTCTATGTTTATTTTTTCTCAAAGCCTCTTTACTATTGCTTACCATGGACAAATGACATGATATATGGTTTTCTCTTGGCACTGCAGATAATTTCTGCCATGTGTGTGTGTGTGTGTATTACTGAAAACAGACCAACTTTTCTGTCTGATTGAAGTGTGAAGTGGATCTAACTTAGCATATTGTTTTGTCAGCCCAAGTAAGTTAGGTTCCGTGAGGTGTGGACCGTTACTGTATTGTTCCCTTGTTTCCAGGATGGAATCATGACAATTGTTTATAAAGCACCAAACGTATGCACAAAATTTACTCCCATGTGTAAATATGCTCAGAGTAAATATGAGTAACTTCTATTGTCCATTTATATATATGTTAAGAAAATATTAACAAACAAAAAGTAATATCAAAATCCCAAACAAAAAGCCTTAACTAAAACATCACACCAAACAACACAAAAGCATTTCAAGAACTGGTGTTTTTGGGAGGGTTTTAGATGGTTTTTTTAGGAATTTTTTTTTTTTTTTAAATTGTTATTGTATACTGAATTTGGAACTATTTCATCTCATGCAGGTTGTTAAAGCTTATGACAAATAAAAATTACTTAACTTAAATTATTAACTTGATATTAGTAATCAAATGGAAGCTTATTTAGTATACTCTCCCAAAAAGAAACGCAAAATGGTTGATTTCTTAGATAACTATTGTAAACTGACACATATCAATGTACAAACTATGAATATAATGACATTTGGTGATTAAAACATATAGCTTTTGTTACAGTCGCCAAAAAGCAGGTAACACAAAATAAAGGCTATGATCGTGTTTATTAGCCAAAACGTCCTTGCATGCAAACCACATTACCAGTGCATGTGCACGTGCAGCACATGAAACTTGAATATGAGGGTTATAAATAAGCAAGGTTTTCGAATACTTCTGTTCATTATTTTTGTTCTGACCCAACATCAAAAAAATGTCATGACTGAGTGAACCGCAACAAAACAACGCCATCAGCCATTTACAAGCTGGGGAATCCTCGGCCATAGCCCGGGTGTTCCATGTATCCCCAAGCACCAACTTGAGATTGTGGTATCTGTTCCAGCAACACCAAACAACACACGACCGTCCCAGATCGGGTAGACCACGCATAACTACCAGGACTCGGGACCGCTACATACGAGTACTTCATCTACGGGAAAGAACCACCACGGCAACCTCTACTGCTTCAGCAATATCAGGTCTGCATAGAATATCGGCTCAGACGGTGCACAACCGCTTACGCAAGGCAGGTATTTGAGTAAGAAGAGTGGTTTTGACTCAACAACATCGTCGACTTCGATGTCAGTGGTGTCAGGTGCACAGAGTCTGGCCTCAAGTATGATGGAGAACTGTCTGGTTTAGTGACGAGGCTTGATTTCTGCTTCGTCGAGCTGATGGAAGATGTCGAGTTTACAGACATTGTGGTGAACGTTTTGCTGCAAACTGCATACAGGAGGCAGACAGATTTGGCGGTGGTAGTGTGATGGTGTGGGCAGCAATCTCATACACCGACAGGACCAACCTGGTTCACATCCAAAGCAACGTAACAGCACAGAGATACCGAGATGACATTTTGCAGCCACATGTCGCTCCAATTATGAATAATGGTAATGCTGTATTCCAGCACGACAATGCAAGACCACATACAGCCAGACTCACAACAGCGTACCTACACAACAATAACATTCAGGTCCTGCCCTGGCCCTCTAGATCTCCAGATTTGAACCCTATAGAGCATTTATGGGACGAGTTGGATAGACGACTGAGGCAGCATCAACCACATCCACAGAATCTAGCTCAGTTGGCATTATTACTACAGGCAGAGTGGGCCACCATTCCACAAGATGTAATTCGTAATGTCATTGCTTCCATGGGAAGGAGATGTCAGGCAGTTCTGGACTCCCATGGTGGGCACACAAGGTATTGATATTATACTGTTATAACCTTGAACTTTAACCTTTTCAATGTAATACCATCAATATTAATGAACTGCAAAAGTGTGTGTAAAATGTGAACATTCTGCTGCTTTCTGTTGATCCATTAGATAGATATTCCCAATGTCAATAAAATCTACTTTTGCATTTCTTATTTGTTAGAGTATATGTTGTATAATTTGGTATGTATATGTAATGTATGAAATATAGTTATAAACTAACTAACTGTAATCTATTGGCACATGAAATTTATAGGTGTTGTAGACACACCCCACCCCCACCCACTCACGGACATAAAGCTCCATTCTCAATTGAAAACATGAATATAACTTGTTCTTATAGTTACTTGCATGTTCTGTCACCTACATATACGGTATGTACGTCATTGGTATACTGATTGTGGTGTACTAAAATATAATAAATGTTAAAGTTTTAATTTTAATGACAATAATGTGAAATGATTTTTAGCAATTTGTCAAATAAATCTGACTAGTTGGAAGGAAGGTGATGTTTTATTTAATGATGCACTCAACACATTTTATTTACAGTTATATGGCATGAGATGTATGGTTAAGAACCACACATATATTGAGAGAGAAAACCCGCTGTTGCTACTTCATGGGCTACTCTTTTTGATTAGCAGCAAAGGATCTTTTATATGCACCATCCCACAGACAGGATAACACATACTTTGATATACCAGTTGTGGTGCACTGGCTGGAGTGAGATATAGCTCTTTTGGTCCACTGACTGGTATTAATCCCAGGCCAACCATGCATCAAGTTGAACACCTTACCATTGGGCTTCATCCCGTCCCCTGACCAGTGGGCTTATAGAATGATTTACACGGGTTTGTGGATTATTATGATGTTATTTATACAGAGCAGGGAAATGATTTAACTCACTTGGTAGAGTACTTGCCTGAGGAGCTTGCATCGTTATGATCAAACCACCTCAGTGGATCCATTCTTGGATTAGGCTTTTTCCAGTTCCAACCAGTGCTGTTGGAAAGTGCATATAGAAGTTCCCTTGCTGCTAATACTATGAGTCCTCTAAGACTATGAGTCAAATTACCAGATGTTTGACATCCAGTAGCTGATAATTAATAAATCAATGTGCTCTGGTGGTGTTGTTAAATAAAACAAACTTTGACTTTAAAAGTACGCCAAACACATTTCTACCTGTAGAATTTGAGTATATACGTATATATTATATAACTAAATGTTGTTTGACAAAACTTTACACAATATTTGTCAGTTAAATGTTGCAGATGCTTTATCATGGATTATTTGACTTTAACAGTATGCAAATTACAATTCTACATGTAGAATTAGAGTATATACATGTATAACTAAATGTTTATGGACAAAACTTTAGACAATATTTGTCAGTTAAATGTTGCAGATGCTTTATAATGGATTAATTGACTTTAACAGTATGCAAATCACAATTCTACCTGTAGAATTTTAGTATATATAACTTAATGTTGTTTGACAAAACTTTAGCCGATATTTGTCAGTTAAATGTCACAGATGCTTTATAATTGATTGTTTGTGTTTACAATCACCATCTTAGTCTTGATCTGACATGTTGGTTATTATGACTAGCATGTCTTAGCAATGAAGCCTTGGAGATTGTACTATAAACCTACATTCTGTGTTGTATCCACAAGACACGGACCATCTGTTTGTGTTTGGCAACTTTCCTCCACCATAATACACACTGCAGTTGTGCTAAACTATAAACATACAGGGTAAACGAAAATCTATCTCTTTTACACTGTGCCAAGACTACACAGTTACTGCATGTGAACAGCCTGTTTTATTATCTGTGTAATGGTTTGTTTCTTGTCTCAACATCTACGCATAAAAACCTCAAAGGGCTGTTAGCT
>JAECMU010055652.1:0-10204 GCA_016106625.1 Dracogyra subfuscus | reverse complement strand
CAGTCAAGCACCTTTGTATCGATATTGTGGGAACCACATTAAAAATATCGAGTTAACCAAATACCTACTCAAAGGTACCACCAAAACATTTCATGTATAATATATGCAGAAATGTACTTTTATCGAACCATACATTTTGAAATTAATTTAACTCGATAAAAAATGGTTATGGTATCATCAGTCGATCAATCAATCAACACATCAATCGTACCATTGTGCACGTTCTGTACCAAATGAATAAGCTTTTAAAATGTCTACCGATTGTGGAATTAAAATCATTGTGAATAAAATCTATAGATGCAAAGCGATATATATATCGGTAATATTACTACGGTACTAAAAAAAAGAAGAAGAATGGCGGCATTTATTTGCGTTCACAACAAAAAAAGGATTACAAGTCGGGGATATATATGATCTAATATATTTAATTACATATCAATTTGTTGTGTTCGGTGGTTAGCAGAATATTTACTTTACACTCGAACGACACAAAACGGCGAGTTCAAAATATAGTTCACGTGCGATGTCACCAAGATGGCCACAACTTCTCATTTTATAAACTTCTCATGGAAGAGTTCCAAGATTCAAAAATGAAAATTACCTAGTGTTAAAAATGGATTTTCCTCCATCGTAGTTTAATTAAATCGTTTTGAGTGATACAGTAGTGATGTTTAGTATCCCAAATGAATATAATTTACATTTAAAATCCTCAAATCCGTGATAATATGCCTTTTATGTAAAAGTGCGATGACTATGGCTACACACATGTAGTTATCTTAAATGCAGTACATATCTGTGATCCGAAACACCGCTTCTAACTTGAATGGCGTTGTTTATTTAATAGAAAACATTGTGTAGCCTAAAGTTCAACCACTAGATGAATAAAACAATATTAATATAGGAGTCGACTAAAATACACACACAATGCAGAAAGTAACTCAGGGAAACAGAACCGACAAGACATGTCGTTGTGCGCCAACCCAGATCCAAAGTTTTCATTGTATATCACAAGCGTGAAAGATTAACTGGGCGGCACGCAATTTGGATTTGTGGGACGTAGCCATTAACTCTAATGTTCGCGTATATATGGGTGACAGCTTGCCTGTCCGGGTATTTTGTCAAGCAGCACACTTCGACCGATCGTCGAATGTTATTTAATAGCACTGTGTGCATCTGCACCTGTTTAAAAAACACAAAAGATTCTCTCTCACCTTTTTTTTTGGTTTTGTTTCTTTAAAATGGCTTCTAGATTTTGATCCGACTTCTAAGCATTAACTTATGAACTATTCGTGAATAAATTATAAGTTCAAAGACAATGTCGCCCTTGCATCGGAGAGGAAAGAAAATGAATATTGGATTAACGACACCTCGGTATATTTTAAAACATGGTTATTTGGTGTATTAACACAATATGGTTATTTCGACCCCTTCCACCGTCTCGGGTATAGTGCATAAAAAGGAAGTGAAATACAACGTTTCAGGCCCGTAGGAACCGGGGAGATTGATTGTTGTTTTCCATTAGATGACAACATAGCCTAGAGGACTCTCTGGCTCCAAACATCACTAAAGTTGAAATCTGTACCTTGTACTTGAATATTGAAAATGTTCTCAATCTAATAACCAACAGAAATGCTGTTTCATCCACCTCGGCAGACCCATTCTCTAACTGGGTTTCCCCCACGTGTCAACCAGTACCCCACGACTGGTATATCAAAGGCCGTGATATGTGTTGTCATGTCTGTTGGAAAGTGCACCTAAAAGAAACCTTGCTGCTAATGTAAAAACAAAATGTAGCGGGATTCCTCTAAGACTTCGTGTACAATTACCAAATGGTTGATAGCCTAGATGATTAATAAATGAATGTGCTCTAGTGGTGTCGTTAAACAAAACAACCTTCAACGTTTAATGCGAATTCACGAATCAGTAATGCTAAGTCATGGTAACAACACTCCACTCTTTCCCAAAGTTAGCTTCAAAGCGATCTATCTATTAATCATCTCACCTCACCCATTTTCAGTGTCTTCACTCTTCTTCAACCCACGAACATGAGGTGCAGATGCGCGTATGCAGGAATACATTTTTGTCACGATCGCATTCTTCTTGTAACTACTAAATGCGTAAAACGTAAATTAGCTTGTCAGAAAGACACGCACATGTCCACAACAATTTGTCTGTTGCTCCAGTGACAGGGCAAGCATTACTCAACACGTAACACACGTGCATAGCGCATTCCAGCGGATCGCACAAAATGGAGGAGACAGCATTGATGCGATCATCTTCCTATTTATTTATTAGTCAAGTACGTGCGCTGCTAAGTTGTTAACAGCAAAGGCGACACATTGATCCGAACATTGCTGCCCGCAGTTGCGTGCGTGTATGCGTCTGTGCGTGCGTGTACGTCAAGCACGAAACAGCAGAGGATTGAAGTCCATTAACTTTCTAAATAAAAAATTATATTTGCATCTACCTGCATTTGTTATGATATTTGTTACTTTTACAATGCAGGAAATTGCTTCTTTTTTGTCTTTTTTTTTTAAAATTCACAGGAACATTAAACCAATTCAGTTCATGTCCTGCGTACCCTTGATTTATAGTCAGCCCCCCACCCCCGCAATGTTACTTGCTTTCGCTGTTCCTGTGTATGTATGTGTGCGTGCGTGTGTGTGTGTGTGTGTGTGATAGTCTGTTTGTGTGTCTGTCAGACTGTATATATTACCTGAAGCTGATCAACCATATTTACGTTTATCAATCATTTTTAGGTTATATGGTTAAGGACCACACAGATATTCAGAGAGGAAACCCGCTGTTGCCACTTCTGGGCTACTCTTTACGATTAGCAACCAGGGATCTTTTACATGCATCATCCTATATACAAGATAGTACATACCATGCCTTTGTTACACAAGTTTTGGAGCACTGGCTGGAACGAGAAATAGCCCAATGGGCCCACCAACGGGAATCGATCGTAGATCGATCGCGCTTCGGGCGAGTGTTGTACCAGTGAGCTAAATCCCGCCCCCTGAATTAGGAATAGGTAGCTTTAAGACCGAGATATGGTACGGTAACTTTTGACGTATTTGAATCTTGTATGTTAAACAATACCCGTGTATCACAAAAGACGGGACTAAGCCCAGTGTCTCTCTCGCACCTGCCTGGATTAATGACGTCATTCGGCACACGTCGTTTAATCCCGGCCGTCTTAACTTGAGCCTGATGGCGGCGAATTAGCCTTGGACAAGACGATACTTCTCTTTACACTGTGCACCGTTGCTATCCCTGTCGTCTGCTCAAACTGCCCATTAACACAAAGTGCTAATAATAAAGAACACGTCTTTGTAATAAAAGAATCGTACAGATTGTAAACTCAATCGCAAAATGGTTTTCGTTATCGGGGCAGCGAGAGAATTGTTTTGTTAGTTGCAAATCCGGAATGTTTAGATATGAATGACTCGCGGTCGCTGCCAGGTTTTTTTCTTAATATCAGTTGCGTTCGGTGTACCTGTTGAACTTGTCAGTCATACCATACATACCCCGGCGTGTTTTGTAAGTTTACCTGTAATTTGCTGCACGAATAGACATACGGCAGTTTGAGTATAACGTACGTCTATAGGTAAAAAGAAATTCAGAAAAAACCCAAGTCACTATATAATATCAGCTGCATAAAGCAACGAGGAACGTGCAAGATCATTACTAGTGGGAATTAGGACAATACGATAAAGTTCTCCTTTTTTATTTAAAAAATCAAAGCATTACTTGCTTACAATTTATTGTATTTGTACGTCATGTGCCATGTATATGATCTGAGCGAATAAATAATTTGATTTGAAAAGTGCATTGTGTCTATATCTGGCTGTACAAAACCATAGATTACTGTGCTTTCCCCCCATTCTGACCTATCATTCGAGATATTATTATAGATAATTAAAGTTTGAGGTGACCATAATTCCTCAGGACCATAGTAATAATTTCTCTTCTAGAAGGCTTAGAGATTTTTTTAGTGAGTCATTTTAAAGCTTTTTAAATATGTATTCTTCTTTGTAGATGATGAAACAAATGAGAAAGACAATTGTAAATTTGCAATGTAACCTTTGACCTGATATTGCTAAAATCACGTAATCTCCGATTTTCGAGGGGTTTTATTTCTGTTACATTAAAATTAACGTATTTGACAATAATCCTGGAAAGTTTGAAGATGAGTTTTCCAACACTGTAGAAGTTATGGTATTTCGGTATCCTCCCATTAGTCATACAGTTTATAACTACACAGGTCCAGGTTTGGTGCACACTTAATCATCCGCCCGTTACCCAGAAAAAATGGTATGATCCCACATTGTTGTATATTATATGACTAATTAAAGAAAGGCTTATAATTATTTATTTCACATCCACTGTCATCATTTGACATATGTGATTAAGCATAATTACAAATTCGAGGGTGGTAAAGCAATCGCCTGGTGCTAGGCTGGTCTAGGATCGATCCCCGTCGTTGGGTCCATTTTGCCATTTCTAATTCCTGCCAAACCATCACGACTGGCATATTAAATGCCGTGAGATGTTCCCTTTCTATGACTTGAAAATTTAACAGGTTTCCTCTCCAAGACTACATGTCAATATTATCAAATGATTTACACCCAATAGCCGATTATTAATGTACACTAAACACAACAGACGGTATACTTTGGAAGTGAACGGAAAACATAATATCACAGCACTGAGCCGTATACAGCTTGTTACTAATCTGTCGATTCCTTAGTCCACGTTTCTGTTATTGTTAGTTCTTTACAATGGCGTGGTGATGGTTGTGGTATGTTTTAACTTGCACCGGTCCATTACAGCTTTATTTGCTTCCAGTATAGATGTATAGGTTTTACAACTCGTTAGGCTAGACAGAATACGCGGTGTTTGGTGTGGCATGCAGGGTTCGTTAACTTGATATTGTCATAGACGGTCCATGGCAAAGTAGTGCTTGTTTTTACTACTAGAGCAGTTGCACATACAAATAGCGATTTTTCAGTAAAGTCAATGTTGTTTTCTTTTTAAAATAAATAGGTTAATGAAACCTAACCCCAACAGGCAGAATTAACGCAGGAAGTGCGCTCCGAATACTGTACATAGTCAGTGTATCGGACTTATTAATAAAACAGAAATAATCCACTATAAATTACGTCACATTGATATCTGCTTACATTTCCTGGTAGTAGGCATCCAGTTTATTTGTATGGGTAGTGGTTTTATGGCAATTCTTATTTAAAGGGGCAGACCCTAGTTTTTAAACACTAAGGCATAATTTTCACATAGACTCTAGTTTCAACCCGTAAAGATGGACACTATGTTTAGTTAATTTACAAACCTGTAACAAATGGATACAACAGAGTGAAACAAGAGTCCGTGACATTAAAATACCCTTATAAATAAACTAAAACGCGACTCCATAACTGTTACTTCTCAGACTTACGTACGTTTTTAAATAAATAAAAAAATGCATTTTGTGGTATTAGAAACACCAGGATAACCAGAAACACTGCGATTGTACGGAAATGGATAACCTAAACAATAAAATATAAGTTATGTTTGATTTCAGTGACCATAAAGACTCTAATAGTGAAAAATATGCCTTAGTGTTTAAAAACTAGGGTAGATCACATTAATTTATTCAACATCGGCTATTGGATGTCAAACACTTGGTAGTCTCAGAGAGGAAACCCGCTACATATATCCACTGGTAGCAATGGATATTTTGTATGCACCATGCCACAGATATAATAGCCCATACCACGATCTTTGCTGTACCAGTTGTGGTGTACTTGCAGAAAAGAGAAATAGCCCACTGAGCCCACTGACGGGACTCGATCCTAGACCAACCGCGCTTTATCACTGGGCTACGTCCCGCCCCGTGCTGTAGGAAACATTAGAGAGGCCACTTTAGGTGGTGTTTTGTATGCAAGGCCGTACATCACAATAATACACCAGACGCATTTGTTTAAGCACCGCCACAGCGTGGCTAGCAGTATCACCATTAGTCATGTGCATGGCCCGGAGTCACAACAACTACACTTCAACTTACAACAGTACAGTATCTATGCATCTACTCTAATCCTTATCAAACCAGTAATACGTACGTACAAACACCTGCATTAAACAGCCACAACAACAAGTTGTCCACGTCTGTCTGTCCGACAGTCTATTTGTCCGTTTATCTCAATCACTCGGACGCGTTTGCAGAAGGGGTGGGTTGAGGCTCGAACTCCCCCCTTCTCCAAAATAATATTATTTACGGGGGGTCATGACCCGACCCTTTAAAAATGTCGCTATTCATAGTGCCTCACGACTGGTATATCAAAGACCGTGGTATGTGTCGTACTGTATGTGGGAATGTGTATATAAAAGATCCATTGCTGCTAAAGGAAATAATAAACTCGGGCCACACCCTTCCATCCCATTCAATACCCCATGACTGGTAAACCCATAGCTGTGGTATGTACTGGTCTGTTTATGTGGGCCCGTAAAAACGGGAAACCGCCCCTCCAACGTGAAGCTTAAAATATTTTCTATAATACAATATAATATAATATAATATAATATAATATAATATAATATAATACACGACACTATTTTAAGTTTCCAATCATTCTGATCGATTCTCTTCTTTTGATATGCACTACCGACAGCTTTTTTTGTTTAGTTTTTTGTTTGTATTTACCCAATACAGCGCATCACTAGGATCGTTTTGCGCTCAGTTCCAGTCGACTACAGTATACACATCGTGCTAAATATTGCGTTTCCACAGAAATTACTATATTCTCCGTGCATATAGCCTCGCCTAATGATGACTGGCTATCTGCACTACCTCACCCCATCTAAACGTTTACATGCAAAGAAGGGTTACTAGTTAGTGCTATATAAACTGTTGTTGTAGTTTAATATGGGCTGAGGTGTCGTCAAACAAATATTTTTATCATTAACTCACTCTTTTTATCACTCTTTTTTTTATATCACCACCCTAGAGTAAATGCAGCAGAGATGCGACATTCAGAATCTAAAATCATCTTCGGTGTCGGGACCATCAGCCATTTCACATATATATATATATATATATATATATATATATATATATATATATATATATATATATATATATATATATACATGTATATATATATATGTGTGTGTATGTGTGTGTGTATGTGTGTGTATGTGTGTGTATGTATGTATACGAAGACGGAGGTTGGTGGTACTTGGTATGTGTAATGTCTATGAAAACTTGATTGATGGCTGACACTTCTCAAGGCTTTTTACTTACATCATGGTGATGTATTACCGCATGGCCAAGTCTCGACATTCAGCGCTTAACGAACCTGCACCACTGTCCTAAATAAAATATGTCCAATTTAGATGAAAAAACCCCAATAATATTAAGAAATATTAACGTTGCCATGGTGTTTGTTTGAAAACTTATTATATGTTATGAAAACAGAGAAGATAAATATTTATGCCTGGGCTGTACCGCAATGGACTACATAGGGGTGGCAGGAGGAACATGAATTAATGTTTTATGCTAATGGGTCTATGGCATACATAACAAAGCTTTCTTAAGCTCTTTTAAAAACTCACTGCGTCAACTGACATGATTCGAACCTCCTGCACCCATTCGCATGCCACTTGACAGTCAGCGATTTTAACCACCAGGCCACCAAGACATTCATAAATATGCAAGCCGAATTAACAACAGTTGAGAAAGTGTACTATGAAACAGCTAAAAGTAGAGTATTGTTTTTGGTATTTAGTATTCAGGAATGTTCCTTTTGCATACTAGATTAAATACTTTTAAATGCACAGAAATATTGCTACTCGCTCCTATCTCGAGAAGTGAGTTTTGAAACAAGATTACTAATTTACGTTTTATAAGCTATTATAAATATGTTTTTTTAAAGCAAATCCACCCACGCCCTACACCATACAATCAGTACAAATATCAGCCAATTTTCTGTTTATAACTATGCTTCTGCCAAGCCTATTCGCCCCCGCCCCTGCTTTAAATATAACGGAACAACTTCGCATTGTTAAGGGTTTTATAGCAACAATCTTCTATAATTCCGTGTGAAGTTATCTGATCCTGTGAAGGACGAAACATCTACCGTCTCCAGGGAAGAAGACAAGAACTATTTTAGGGAGGAGGGGAACTACGGGTAAATGGGCACATGGACCAATTCATGTAAAGGGCAGCCCAATAAAAATAATTTAAAAAACCCGACCAAAATACAAAAAACAAACAAAACCCCAGGCACTTGAATATATTTAAGGGGGACTCCCCCCTGGTACTCTTCTTAGTTCCGCCTCTGATCTTTCAAGACTGACAAAAAGAAAAAAAATGAAAAGACGAATTAAATCCACAGAAATAACCGCTGATGTTAAACAGGTAATTAGAGAAGACAAAATAAGTAGCTATCTTGTAGACAGACGGACTGACCTGACAATTCGGATCATCCGACATCTCTAAATATATCTCGCTTTATGTTTCAGGGTCGGTCTCAGCTGTGGTTACAGGGAGGGGGTAACAATTAAGTTGAACTCCCTGAAGTTATCAATAATAACAAATAGATTAGTTAAGTGGCCTGAATATAAGCATCCCAGAATAGAAGAGGAGGTGGTCATTAATAACAATGGGGGTTGGATTTAAAGACGTACTGTCACGGATTTAAGGACCTTATTTCTCTAAAAATGGATAATAAATAAAATTGGATTAATTGTTGGAAACCAAAGCTAGCTATCGCATCACCTTAAATGAACCACGATGGAGTGAAATCCATGTCTTCCCTCTCGGCATTTTTAGTTCTTGAATTTTGGAACTTTGCCATAATTCAATTTTTTATTTATTTTACATAATGTCATTAATAATAGAGCATGCTGGTTATAAAGATGGTTAAACAAAGTACATTAAAGAATAAATCAAAAAATTTCAGGTAATACTTTGTTAATCATAAAATAGGTCAGTGATCTGTGACAATATGCATTTAAAACAAATTATTATAATAATTTTATCTAATCGTGAATTAAATAAATGAGACACAGAAAATTAAGCCACGAATCACGGTATACTTAGTTAACTCTAAAGAATCTAGTTGTTTACTAGTACTTACTGGTACTTATATTGAAACATCCTGTCCTAAACTACGGCTGTGACGATGGCTCCAACCAAGAGTTAATGAATTCTAAAAGGCTTAATGGGTAGATGTAAGGGCACTACACCCTCTTCTCTCTCACTAACCAACTAACAACTAACCCAGATACCTGAGGTGGGTGTCCAGGACAGCGTGCTTGAACCGTAACTGGATATGATAAGTTGAAATGAATGCTGCTGTAACTACTACTACTGCTACTACAAACGCTACTACTACTGCAACTACTACTACTACTACCACTACAACCACTATCGACTGCTGCTGCTGCTACTACTACTACTACAATTACTACTACTACACTACTACTACTACTACTACATCACTTACTACTACAGTTACTACTATTGCTACTACTACGACGACTGAAACAGTTACTAATTTAATAGAACTCGCTGTGTACAGAAACCCCATAGATACCAAATCCTAGAGTTTTAGCCTAAACAATGTCATTACCGTAACCATGCACCTAAATCACCCCGATCTCAATCAGAGTGGTGTACGGAACGGAGACCGATCGTCTCAAATGATCGATGTCAAATCTTGGAGATTGTCTGCAACTAATTCCAAACTGTACGTTCTGGCAGAAAGTAAAGATGAAAAAATAAATGAAATATTACACCAGCACCACCACAAAACACACACAAAAAGACCCCCTTCAAAACCCCTTACAAAAGAACAAAAAAAAGAAAGAAAAACAACAAAAAGCCCAAACAAACACCACTTATGAAATGCATCGATTAATATCAATTAGGCAGGTCGTTCTATGTTCATTTTAAACCTGCAATCTCGCCTTCCCATCATTAACGCGACGAAAAACAAAAACAAAATCTAATCAGAGAATGGGTCCACTGATGGAGTTCGAACCTGCGACGCAAGCATCTGAGGCGAGCGCTAGATACAGACTGAGCTAGATGTTTTACACTGTGGTATTACATAATTGTGTTAATAATATTTTCATATAATAGCGCCTCTCTTCCATGGTCCAATCAACCCCAATAATGAGTGATATTCCACTGTCTCCAGTC
>JAECMU010055584.1:0-23046 GCA_016106625.1 Dracogyra subfuscus | reverse complement strand
ACACTATCTTGTAGTTTTCTTTTGAAATGTTCAGCCAAACCATACACACCCATATATGCTGCTTTTCTCTCACCACATGTAAACTGTTTTGCTACATTACTGTCAGGAAACATCGCTTTAAATAGTTTATTAGAATTTTCTGTTGATCTGTAAGATTGGTGGTCCGTTATCAGTTTCAGTGACCAAAGAATTTCCGCTTTTCAAACATCGTCATTAGTAGTTAGGCTCACAACCGGAGTAGGCCTACTGTACTTGTTGATGAAGGTGACTGGGAATTCGACTGAGTTGTCGATGATCCAATCCTTCCACTTCCAGAGGCAGATGACTGAGATGTGTAAAAAAACCCGAAGTATGCCTAATTGTTACAGTCCCATTTTGTCGCCATAAGTCACTCATTTGTTGGTGCTTCGCACACCTTAGATGGGATTTCACAGCGTTTTTACCCATGCTGGTTATATCAAAGATTTTGTCACACAAAATAAATGTTGCCTTGCGTTTGTCAGTTTTGCTAAATTTTATAACTAATTTTTAACATACTATAAAGATTAAACCTTGACCTTAACATATTAAAAAAAAAAGGACGGAGGGTACGGCCCTGATATTTATTGTCAGTGGATGTTAATTTTTAAATTTAAGGATGTGTTTGTAAAATTCAAGCACATAGCCACAAAATTCAAGGACTTTTTAGGCACAAATTCAATATTTACGAAATATAAGGACTTTTCAAGGACTACCCTGAAATTCAAGGACTTTTCAAGGTCTGTGCGATCCATGATATATATACATATATATATATATATATATATATATATATATACACACAGCTCTTATGGCATGCACTCAAGAATCGATGTAAAACCAGTGATGATATTAGATGTTTTCAGAAGGTTAGCATATCTGCCCCACCAGTGGCGTCTGTTAGGGCACTACAAGTTTTACAAGACATGTACACCGTCAAAATACGATATTGCTTTAGACATCGTTTTTGTCGTTATGTGTGATTATTATTTAGAATGTGTACCATACGAGAACGCAAAATTAGAATAGCACTCCTTATTAGTTTTTGGGAATACAAAATATACAGTAAAATATATTTAATCCACCTTTAATCATTTTATTATAAATCCATCTTTAATAATAGTCACAGAGTTCAGATGCTAAATGATGTCAACATCAACAATTCAAGCTTGCAGCTGCTATAGTGACATAAAAAATGTGCCATATGTTGTTGTGACCCGTGCCAAAAATGTACCTTTGGAAAATATTATATTTATGTAAATCGCATATATACAAAGATATTCTTTATTGTGATTGTTTATTTACTGTTGAAGGTGAAGATGCACAGTTGAGCGTCAGTTTTGAAAATGGTACCATGACAATACATTGTGGGCCCGGAGACCTCATTAACCAGGATAAGTTTGATATATATAAACTGTGGCTGTAACGTCACCACTAAAACACCATGGACAACCCGAACTACTAGACCTATCCTTAAGCTCAAGAGCTACTTTGATTGGGATCGTAGAAAACAACGACACACGGGGAGCTTTCTTACGGGTTCGTTTGAGACAAGTAACTTGCAAAGATTCGGGCATCTATACATGCGGAATCTATTACATCAGAACAAGTAAGTATTATTTTACTTGTTTGCTATACACGTGTCTCACCAACACTCTTTTTACATAGCTGAGAGCACAAACATTTGCCTTTGTAGCAATTAAACTAGAAAATCAATGCTCCATTTTAAATTGGAGAAACAAAATACCACACGCACACACACACACACACACACACACACACACACACACACACACACACGTCACGCCACTTGTCCAACTCCCAACAGTTTTCACAACATCTACGACCATCCAGTTGCTAGTTTAAGTGCTCTTTACAACTCCCATTTTTCATTGTATAACCCATCAGTTGTTAATTCTTTATTGGCTTTAAATAAAATGTTGTTTTGTATTCTGGTGGAGAAGTGTGATTGTTATTCAGAAAGTGTCAGCTCAATTTGTTCCTAGCCTGTAGCAAGAAAAAAGGGACACATTAGCTCATTAAAATGGTATCTTAATAGACGTTTTAATATTTGCAGTTAATGTGAATGCGTGTGTGTATATATCACAGTGTACGAACGGAAGTGTACACTAAATGACTAGCTGCGGTTTTATGTAGTGGTAGCATATTTTTAAAGTGGGATGGGCTAATGATCATAGTTAAGCATAGCGAGATGTGTAGTGGGTCATCGGGCATTTTACCCTGGGGAATTTTAAAAAACTGGATAGATTTAAACACCTTTTCTTGGCATCAGAAATACAAAATTAGCCATTTTTAAACAATAATTTTAAAACTATTTTAAGCACTATTTTGCATAGTATTACAGCCCAAGAATGTGGTTTTTCCCCTTGACATCTTGATAGCAAAATTACCCATTTTCAGACAGAGATCATTTCCCCTTTTGGAGTTTTATAACGCGAAAATTATGATTTAGAAGAGTTAAACCCGTTACTCTTAGTCACTAAATCATAGAATTAACTTTGCTTCACATATCAGTATGACTATCATATATTTCATTGTAATTTTACCGATACCTTTTTTAAAGGGCACTATTCTAAGGACGGATCTGTTCAGGTAGGGCAGATATAGCCTACAAACAAACAAACAAACAAACAGCAATACAACGGGGCACTTGTAAGCACTTGTAAATTAAAACTTTAAAGGGCACTATTCTAGGGATGATTCTGTCTAGGTAGAGCAGTCAGTTATACATAAAAACGATACAAAGGAGCACTTGGAAATTGTTTTGCTGTAAAGGGTACTATTCTAGAGACAGCAGTAGTAGGTAGGACGAAATAACAGTACCTATTGTTAATGAGTAATTTTTTAAATCTATACAGTTTCAAAGTAAAAAACTATTAGGCTATCATTATGCAACTTTGATCGCGCAACTTTAAGTTGCTCAATATTCACATTGTTGGACAATGTGGTGAACCCCACTGAGACTCAGTAATATAGACACATATCTGCAAGCTTGCCTATAGTTGCACAACTTAACTTTATACAGCTAAAAATGCTTATATGCAAAACCTTTTTTTTTTTTTTTTTACAAACAAAAAGGGCACTTGAACATGTTGAGGACATTTGAAAAATTGGGGGGATGCATCCTCCTAGTCCCCTCTCTGGATCCGCCTCTAGGAGCTACTGCACCATCATCTCCAAACCTCTCACATAGAACTGTGGCTAGCCAGTCTTCAAGCTGCATCACCCTGTTGTTGGAAACACTGATATCCATTTGATTTAACTGTTAGATTATTTTCTTGCTTCTAGTCAGGGTATCTCTGTTGATGCAGATGTAAACTGGTAGCAGAGGTTCTCGGTCTAGAGTGTGCCGGACTCTCACGGGCGAAATAGATTTCCTTTTCTTGATGTTATAGATGATGTTTTGCCCACATGTGACTCATGACTCTCTTGATTGTTCAGATATGGACCATTGAGAATAATGGAGAACAAAAATTTAAGACAAGGGGTAATGAGTTCTCCTAACAATCTGGTGTAAACTGGTCAGTTAATATGAATCCTTCATGATAAAAGATATATTTTCTAACGATGTTTGTCATGTGTGCCAGGATCAGGGCATCTTCGTAAAAGACACGCTTTTTCAGAGCTTCTTGTATCATGTTCTTCATTCCCTCTTTGAATATTAGAATGGCTTTGATGCCCAACTCCTCAAGACGATTAACATACAATGATTGTAACACAGATAGCTTGAAGAGGAGAGTCCCGGCATAGACAGACACTTCAATATAACTAGTGAGTTAAATAAATGCTCTAGACTCGTTCATTATGTCATCAATGATTACTATTGCCTGGTGTAATGGCTTGTATGACTGCGATACCAATTTCGAAGGTTAGTTAAACATTTTAGATGATATCTCCACCAACAACCCTCGCAAGTAGTTGGGTATTTTGCAGTCCACTGATCATAGTTTTTACACTGGCATCCATATCATATGTTGAAACCTGATGTAGGTCACCTTCATCCGCGTCTTTCTCATAAAAGAAACACGTTCTAATCATGGTTATTGTACGGCTCTTAATTGGTAGTCTACATTGTTCAATTTCATCTTGCTCTTGCCAGTTTGTCATTGTTAAATTTAAATGACATGATTTATGCCACATTGCAAAACAAATCACGAAACTGTTCGACATTCATCAAGGATGTCTTATCAACGCTTCGTCCTGGACTAAGAAGTGGACATTTTAACTGTTCGTCTGTTTCTTGTTGACAGATAATACAGCGACTAAAGTCTAGGTCTATGCTGATTTATTTGTGAAGATATAAATAATGTATTTTCTAAAATAATGTCATATCATTATTTAAATTTTTGTTGGCATCCATATTGGATTTTGGACATAAGCAAGGTGTCTTGCTTGGAATCAGTTTTACTGACCTAAAAAAACCTGATTGTTTTTATTTCATTTGTCTATCTGTGACTTCTATTGCCAGTTATATATGATATTTTATTTTTCTGGCGGCAATATTAGGATTTTGGATGTCATCTTGAAAATTAATGACATATGATACCTCAAGTTATTTGTCTAGCTGTGACTTCTGCATCTCGAGATAAAACGTTTGTGATTGTACCACTTGGTTATCGGTCAATTACTATTAGGCTAAGTTAGTCACAGTTCTTTTATCTGTGTGGATTAAAAAGTATGCAGTAATATTGTATTTGTTCTTTTTCATTTTTTATTTCCTTATTTTTTTACCGACTTGAGAAAAAAAACCCGACTACGCGAAAATTACAAACTGCGAAATAGCTGTAATTGAATGGTCGCGAAAATTTACTCCCGCAACTATTACCCGTTTTACCGTATATGTGATATTTCAGTTTCACTGGTGAGAATTTTCAATTTTGACCGGCATCTTGGACAACTGGAAACAAACAAGATGGCTTCTAGGCTAAAATCAATTGATAGGTCCAAACAAAGCTCTATACCAAATTTGGCACTTTTATCCATCAAGTAACATTACACCTAAATATTGTTGCTGAGCCACCACACAAAATGGTGTCATAGCTCTCTGATATATCAGTCAAGTTCTTATCGTTATGTTGTGTCTTATTTTGCCCGTCACTGGAGTTACGTGTCTCCCGCGCTCACACGGACACCAGCGAGCGACCTTTCCACGAGCACAATATCAGAACCATGCATGCCATGCCCGCAGTCCGGATTTAAATCTGACAGTGGATCGAGATCCTAAGAAGGCTAAATGAAGTACATTCGAGGCCGAGAACTGCAGCAGATCTCTGCAGCTTTCCTTGGGGTATGGACCCAGACTTTCCTTGGTGTTATTTTTGTGTTCGTTGAGAAATTACCAAACTCGCATTGCTGGGGCTGAACCAATGGGATGATGTTAAATTGCAATGAACGTAGTAGTCAGCCCTAGGGTTCACGAAAACCAAGAACTGAGAGTTGCAGGGACCATGGTGTTTTCAATAGAATAATGAAATGACATGATACGATGACACGACACCCTGTAATAAATACAGTACAATGTAACATCTACTAAATGTAACATCGTAAAATCCAAATATATACACATCATTGTATAAAAATCATCAATGAAATCTCAAAGTGAAATAACATATATATCACAAATCGCCTATATTATTCAAAATCATAATAATCACCTAAAGTATATCTACTATTTTTTAATTGATGTTACTGACAAAAGAGATAATAATTGTAAACTGATGGGGGAGGGGGGGGGGTGTATTCTGTATTGCAATTAGTTAATTACATTCTTTTCTGGGATCAAATGAGCAAACAGGCCAAGTTGACGGTTCAGTGATCTACAGTTAGATTGTAGCCAGGTATGTTTTTTTTTCAAGAAATGCCAAATACACAGTTCTTTAGAAAAAGAATTCAGTTTACAATAGACATAACAGCTTGAGGTTAAAAATGAAACATTTGCGGGCATCAAACAGACAACAACAAACGCATAAAAACTCCATATGGCTGGTTATCTCCTAATTAGCTTTAACTTTCTACACTTCTTTCCCAAAGCAACAAAAAACCCAAATAAACAAATAAGCTACATAATTAATTTCATCAATCCACCAGCTGACTTTTTTTTTTTACTGAAGGCTTTAGTTATCGGTATATATTTTTCGGCTATCTTTAGAAATTATTGGTGAGTTCATTTGAGGTTTCATTAACATTTATATATAGTTTAGAATTAGTTTTTAGGCTATGGCAGTCTTTGGAGAATCCTGCCCAATTTGCTTTTGAAAAATTAAATTTAGGTGTAAAAATGTCTTCTTCTAAGAAGGATTCGTTACAGTTATATTTAGTTATTATAGGCATATGGTCACTGTTGAGACCCTTTTTTTCTAGGTTATTTTTATTTGTGGGGGCGTGTGGAGACGTGTCTCCCATGTTTACGTCCCGGAGTTAGGTTTTTAATTTGTAGGTTGTTGTCAGATTGAGGTTGTTTTTTATATCCGATATTTCTAGTACTAACTTTTCTATTATTGTTTTGAGTTCATTGACTTGGGTTTGCTCCCTGAATTTCACTTTGTCGGCATAGGAAATATTAGCTGAGGTTGGTGCTGGTTTGCGAAAGATTTGGTTAGTTTGACTGGTTTGATTTTTTAAAATTATTGTTTAGCTGCCGAAGTGCCTTTTGGTAGTAATGGCAACGACTGTCGTGGGCCATGTGCCGGCTTAGGCAGTTTGGGCACTAGATGGGTCTTGTGTACGTAAAACCATGCCCTTGACTCCACTTCCCATTTCTTCCTAGAGTGGGGCGGTACATCTTCCAGTGCTGCTAGGACAGGCTCGGACATGTATAGACTAAACGCGAACATCCGTGGCATTTCGCAGAATGGCCGTCATACGAGTCACGAAAAACCCAAATCGACATACTCAGCCGGAGAAATGACGTGGAAGCAAGGAATCTCGCTAAAAAAGAATCCAAGCTGGTGATGCAGGCTGTCGAAACGAGAAGCGTTCCATCAGTTCCAATGGCCGCATACATTCCAGCAAAAAAACTTCATTTCGCTGACAAAAACAACGACATAAAGGATCCACAAGTCGTGCACAAGCGAAACAAACACATCTTACGGTGTTGGTAAAACGCGAACCGGACCGGAACGCTAGACAAATTGATTTTGTTTTCTTTTAAAAAATTATTCTACCATGACTTTGAAAAATACTCGATTCTGATTGGCTATACACCTTAAATTAGAGATGTTAAATGTACGCTAACCACCGCTAATTTAATTAGGCCGCTTTACTCGCGTATAAATATGAATAGGTGATTATCAACAAAGAATCCACGATAACAGCTACGTTTGACATAGGGACGCTGGTAGATATTTTCGATCCAGAAAGAGAAATGATCCTGAATAGTTCGATGACGACATGGAACCAGTGACCGGGAACACAACGGAACAAGCGAAAAACAGAAAGAAAGTTAGTACAAAGACGATCGAATTATAGGAGATAAACATCAGCTGACCGTAACAGAAAATAGTTTGTGACTATTTATTCTTGTTCATGAATTTTAAATGTGTCCGAAGTTCTACAGTCATATGTTTTGATTTAATTGTCAGCAGCGCGCTCGCGTTTAAAGGCTGACCCAAACCAAACAAAGATGGCCGTGTCTAGCCAATTCACTACTTTTTGCTCCACAGATTAAAACTAGTTCCAACATTTAACATGTTTTAGCCATGGAAGAATGGAGATAAACATTATCTGACGTCAGCCTGGAGGTAGTTTGTCATGCATTTAACGCCGCTTTATGTTACATTTCCTCACGCTAACACGTTCGGTTTTATATGTCATTTATGATTTAGCTGTGTTAAAGGGACACGCCCTACTGTCCGAACCAAAATGTTAACAACTACAAAAAATTACTCTCCTACCTTTAATTACTGTTACATTTCTCCCACATTTCGTCCACATACAAGTTGTGAAAAACCCATCACAGTGATACATCTTCCACATATGAGACTGTAACGATGTCGTCAGTATCGATTTTTCTGATAGCATAGGGCAAAATACATGCATTTTTCAGCCGTCTGCCATTTTGCTTTTTTATGGAATATTCTTCAAGAAGGGTGAAAGTTTCCAAAGTATGTGATATAATTAATATAAAATCAATTATCTTTAGTGGTATATTTAAACAAAAACAAAAACAAAAACAAAAAAATTAATATGACATCATCACGTTTGCTTTTATATGATAACATGTTATGACGTTGCTAGACTAAGTCATATCTCTTCAACCCTCTTGGAGAATATTCCATAAAAAGTCAAAATGGCAGCCGGCACAAAATCACATGCTTTTTGCCCTTTTGCGATCTCGGCGAAGTCGATATTGGTGACATGGTTATCATATAGTATGTGGAATCTCTGTCATTGTGTCCTAGATTTCTGTCTGAACAAAATGTGACTGAAATCAAACGAAAAATAAAGGTATGAAAGCAATTTTTGGTAGTTGTTAACATTTTGGTTCGGACAGTAAATTAGTTCAACTAGTAGTTGTTTACCATTACGCCGGTTTTTTGTTTTTTCCCCATTAAACCTATTTTTCTACAAATAAAATTGCACTTTATTTACATTTTATTTATTCCATTCACCTGAAGTGGTTTTGGGGTAATCCTGGTGTTTGTAATACCACAAAATGCGTTTTTCGTATTTGTTAACAATACGCGCGTCTGAGAAAAAAACCCGTAGAGCAGACAAGGTATAATATATTTTTAGAGGGGATCTTCCCATTTCAACATCACAGATGTTGGTATATCAAGTGACCGTTATCATTTTGGTTCGATTTGTTTTCTCCTGCACGGTTCGCGCAATCAGCAACCGATTTGTTGTCGTTCATTTGTGAGGGTTTTCTTCACAGTTTGTGAAAATTTTCATTGACAATAAGGTTCATCAGAGAAGTAAGTATACAAAACGTTACAAACCCTTAAAACCAATAATAAGTCTTACAATATCTGGACAGGGTATACAACCGTGGGGGTGGGGTGAGGGGGGCACACACTATAATGTTACCTTTATTTAAATACTAGGCCTTACTAGTAACTACTACCACTACTACTACTACTACCTGGTAACCAAAAACAATAATAAACGGTCCATCTAATTGCTAATAATAATAGGTTAGGTACTAGTACCCGGTGCCGAATAGCAAATGCAGGCTTTTTTTGCGGTTTATACAAAATATATAAAATTTACTATTTCAAACACTGTAGTATAGTCAATATGGTCAGTGACGGACTATCATTGTCGTCTTATTCCGATTCAAGTACATCATGCTTGTTGCAGCAACCACTCCAACAGAAGCACCCCGTTGATAACGTAACTTACTGTTCCAAACTCATTCCTTTCGCTGTCCAGGAAAGAACAGTTGGAACATGTTCAGGAAAGGTGAAAGGAGCGCACCATTATGATTAGTCTGCGTGCACTCTGGAAAATGTGTCGTGACATAGGCATTTATGTGCTTCGAGCGACATCTACCGGAGACATCCGAATACTAACTTTCAAAATTATTTCAAGTAATTGGGTCACGGGGATTCCCATGGTATTCATCGATATAAAACCTGCTTTTTCACTCTATAAAAACGTGATCTAAGTGTGTTACAGGTTTGTAGATTACAAAAATTTGAATTAATTTTCGCGGGATGAAACTAGGGCGTGCGACTTTAAGAAAGGAAGGAATGCTTTATTTACCGATGCACTCAGCACATTTTATTTACGGTTATATGGCATCGGACATATGGTTACGGACTACACACAGATAGTGAGAGAGGAAACTCGCTATTGCTACTTCATGGGCAACACTTTTTCGATTAGCAGCTAGGGATATTTTATATGCAACATCCCACAGATAGGATAGTACACACCACAACCCGTTACACCAGTTTTGGAGCACTGGCTGGAATGATAAATAGCCCACTGGACCAACCAACGGGAATCGATCCTAGATCGATCGTGCTGTACCACTGAACTACGTTTCACCCCTTTAGCGCTGTTAAGTGCACAATAAACTACCTCCAATCTGACGTCAGATGATGTTTATCTCTTAATTATGGTGACATACATGTGTAATTTGTTTCATTTGCTGTATAGTGTACAGTATGTACTTGAAACTTTAGAATAGCATCATGTATTCTGGCCCCGTAGGAACTGGGGGTGGGGGCGGGGAGGCACATGCTCCTAAACATATTAGTTTGTTCATGGAGTAGGTCTACGTGTCTGCAAATGCAAGCCGATTACAGAACTGCATAACCAGATATGATTAAGATTTTAGGTTTCTTTGTTGACCTAACTTCCAAAGGTTAACAATAAAACCTTATATATTGTAATTGTTTTATCTTGAATTTGGATTTTTAAAAGTTATGAATTCTGTAGAAATTACTATTGGTAAATGCTTAATTTGTTTAATACCCTAGCATCTACATGCCATAGATTCTTGTGTGACTTACCCGTATCAGCATTTAAATTGGATTTAAATAGGCTTAGTACCTGTGACATCTGTTATAAAGAAACATTTAAATACTAGTATCGTCAATACATGTACTTACTCCCCCCCCCCGATATTCAGGACTTAAATTAATAAGGCTTGAAGCGGTGTATAATTATGTGCAATGAGTCTACTTCTTATTACTAGGTAAATTTATTTAAAACATATTTTTGTGTCCTTAAAAAATTAATTTAAGTTCTTGAATTTTATTTCCTCAAAGCTGTATGAACCCTGAAATCCTCATGTTAACAAGTAAATTCTTTCTAGTCAGATTTAAAAAAAGAAAAAAGAAAAAAAAGAGAAAAAAAAGGGGCTTTTGCGACCATTCATATCATAACAGCAGTGTCATAGCTTGAAAGGGTACAGGTCAACAAACAGGACTTTTCTGTTGCTCCATTGTTTTATGCAGTTCTCTGAAATCATGCAACTAAACACTGTACGTGCCTTTTCAACAAAAATTTCCTTTTAGTATTCAAATTGTGGATGTTAAGAGCTGAGATGTCACACAGTCTTATGTGTTTAGCTCTAACAATCAGTCTTATACTTAGTATTGGAATGATGAAGAGGCTCAACATATCCTTAAAAATCTATTGTTAACGTCATTGATTACTGGGTTGTGCTTTTTCAAATAAAGTACCTTCCTGTGAATATATTGCATGTTACTGTGAGAAATACACAGCTCAATAATAAAAATGAATATCTCAAGAGTTTTTTTTTTTAATTATTATTATTATTATTTTAAACATCTGGAAAACTAAATGACATTATGTAGGAAATGAAATATATAGTCCCCTCCAGCTGAACCAGTAGTTTGTGTATATATAGTAACAACCAATTTAGGTGTTTTAAATTTTATTAAGTACTGCCAAACACATCTGTAAGCAAATTAGAATTAAATCGCAAAAATGGCCTATACAGATTATATTGTAGTGGGAAAAAAAAAAACAATTCGTAATTATTATATATGCAAAAAATGACAGAAAAGAACAAAAAACCACTAATATATAGTAATATAGAAGCAAAATAGTTTTGGTATTAAAACAGGGCATTAAATGGTACACTAATACATGTATATGGCACAATAAAAATAAAACTCCAACTGAGCTCAAAGGTAATTAAAGAGAATTAAATCTGGTGCCTTTCATCACATGCCTCGCCCACGCTTACTATACACTGCATGCTTTAGAGCATACGCAGCACACTTTGTCCATCATCGGGCACACAGAAAAGCCAATCCTTGTAATTCTCGGTTTTCAACCAGGCCCCGTGCTTATAAACCTTAAAGTCTGTTTATAAGTCTGGTCTTTTAATAAAGTCCAGACTTTAACGTCATGGCAATGCCATTCAAATAGCATTATGTTAAAGTCTGGATTTAGTTTTATAAGCACGGGCCCAGGTATTGTTAAATTTACACTTGCCTGGCATGTTGAAAGAATTTTCAAGGTCAATTTAATAATCAAACAATGGCGTCTTCCGATGATGCACAACGACAAAATGTCCACATGTGCAAATACTTTGACCCAATCAGAAAGCAGTATTTGTGAATATTTAATTTCCGTGGACAGCCGAAGCACATATTTAGCGGGATTGACAAAGAAGTTTTGGATTGACTTTTTCACAAAAATACGATTTTTGAAGGCCTTGAAAATACACTAACAAAATGCAAGTACTTTCAAGCACCTGTGCGAACCCTGTGACTGAAATGTTTTCGCCTTTAAAAGAATACCCTTCATACTGTTCAGATGACTTTGTCCTGAACGGTCATTCTTAATGACCCAATCTGGTGTCAGGTTTAAGCCAGCGAGTTTCGATTTGGTCAAAATAAAAGGATAATGTGCATTGCTTGGACTGACCACTGTAGACACAGACAGTGGACAGTGAGATCCGATTTCTGTCTGTATCGATTTTAAGACTTGGCGTGGTACTGCATTCTGGGGTGTTGTATGCCATATATTAGGTCACGGTTACCTGTGTTGTCGTGTTAGCAACAAACATATAAATGTTTCAAATCTCACATATTTAAAATCAACATATACCTACATGTATATACTGTACATAAACACACAATTTTCAGTTCACTATTTCTATACATTACCAATATTATATTCAATAAATCTTGAATGGATATGTGCTGAAGCAAAAAAAAACAACCCCAAAACACCTCACATGGTTTAACACCACCACCCCCCACCCCCCCCCAAAAAAAAGAAGACATATAAATAGCAGTTATAGTAAGCAAAATTGTAAATGAAAAGTGCAACATATATAACATTAAAAAGTAGGTCCGTAATATATTTAAATAAAATAAATATTCACTCCCATGCACTACCTAAAAAAAAAAAAAATCTATAACGAAAATGACCGTGGTGTACATACACAGATACACCTACATAAACCAGCTACCTAAATTAAGCATTTTCACATTTAAGCAAAAAAACACCCCATCAACCTCAAAACCATTAAATGTTCATAATTTTAGAAAATTATATGACAATTAAGATTTTTATGTCAATGAGTGTTGTATAACAGGGTTGTAACTTGTGGATTTGTCACCCACATCATTTAAAAACAAAACGGCCTACCGATGGCAATTTTGAGCCTGCCAAAGGCACTATTTTAAAAGGTGACTTTTACAATAAATACAAATATGACTGAAAGTTATTTTGTTGCATGTAGACGTATTTCGAATGTACAAATGTTAAATATTGGCAGATATGTACACCAGATATATTCATTTTGCTATTATACACAATTAAAAGGAGTTGTACTGACGGCAGTAATTTTTATCCAGTGGCAAAAAGTAACGCTCCCAACCCACAGCAATTTATAACTCAAAAACAGTAATTGCCGTCTGTGCCATCATTAAGTTCGAGCCTTGGTATAAGGATATATATTTTAGTGAATTACGAAGTCCCTTTGTTGTCAGCCATCATAAATACACATATAAGAATTGTAATTATAAATTATATTAATAAAATGCTTGAATAGCATTTTTGTATTTCTACTAGTATTTACTTGTGAGAGGTTAAATTAATATAACACTAAGTTGTACAAAGCTACCACTGACAACAAACCTTGTATTAATATTATTATTTAACAAATGGACAAAACCATAGAAAAAATGTAACTAAGAGAAAAGGGATCACTGGTGTAAATAGAACTTACATTGTTATACATAAATATGAGCTGTACAGCTTTCACATAATGAAAGTTAAAAATATATCACAAGAATATTAATTTACTAGTAATCAGTAATAGGTTTACACTTGGTGAACTAAACACTGTTTAAAATCCAGTGGATCAACGCATGGAAGGTGGATTCTGCATCAAAATAAGAAATACGTGCAGTTAAAGTTTGTTTTATTTAACAACACCACTAGAGTATATTGATTAATCAATCATCGGCTATTGGATGTCAAACATTTGTGATTCTGACATAGTCGTCACAGGAAACATGCAGCCTACATTTTTTTCCATTAGCAGCCAGGGATCTTTTATGTGAACTTTCCCATAGACAAGATATCACATACCACAGTATTTGGTATACCTGTTGTGGGACTTATGTACAGATTATCAGGTAATCTATATAAAGTTTACAATTCTCATTATTTTCATTGTGAAAACCTTTCCCAGATTTTTAACTTGGACTAGTCTTCCAGGGGTATAGGAAATTGTTCCAATAATAGAAATGGACAGGTGCTTCGGACCGACAAGAATGACAAAAGTGGGATCGTCAAACGCACGTTTTTAAAAAATAATTTTGATCGAGAATCGGTCCCAGACCGGGGAAAAAAAAAGACTTTTCTCCACCTCTAACGTCTACATAATGGAAATTGTTTGGCATGGTTATTTTAACTCCACAATTGAACCAATTAAGGTCTACAGGGTTCGCACGCATCCTGGAAAGTCCTGGAATTTTATTTTCACCCTGGAAAGTGCTTAAAAACCCTGGAAAAATAAATTAACCCCCTGGTATATATATTTTTTCATTTAATCATAATTATTTGAAAAATATATTTATAAATGATAGCGTTTAGACGTCTGGTTCCAAGCAATAGCTTGCTACATTTTATTGGGGTTATCGGTACACATTTTTTACATTCCCATGTAGATTATAAAGCCCGGGTTATATCATACCATCTAAACAGAGATTACAGCATCTGTCAATTTACTTCCACCTCTGCCAGCATGTTAACATTTTCCAAAAACCAAAACAATAAAGCAGACTTCCTGATCATACACCACTTGTCTTGACAAATACAACACACATGATTAAAGTATGTGTGATAGTGTTTTCGCTTGGATTTTATTTAATTAGCCTATAGCCAGGTGGAGGTGGGTGTAGGAGAGTATGGAATATACACACAGGGTGGAAAATTAGCAGTTGACCGGTCGCCCATGGTGATCAACCTTTATTGGCCAAAGGTGAATAAGTATTTAACAAAGATAGTCTGTTAGGCGACTATCGATTTTAAGGTCTTGCGAGTATATGGTACCAATTAAAAAACAAATGAACTGAATCGAATGTGACAAAACACACAGCGTCTGTTCTGGTGCGGACTACAGCAAAATATATTACAGATACTGCATGTATTTTTCAAATCTGGAAGTCGTCCGCTTACTGGAATGGACAGGAAATGCCATAATTATCTAGCAGATCTACGTTTTGACAATTGTTATTCAGTGTTATGGTAAAAGTTAATCATATTTAATTAGCTAATACTATACTGGAATAAAATCAAAATCTTATCTTATAGTTTTAACTCACACCAACATGAGCACATGCATGCACATATATAAAAACAACAATGGGATTTTCCATTACTACAGGGATTAATCCAAAAGTCAGTTAATTAAATAATGTCATTGTCTGTTTTTAGTCTAAGCGATTTGCATAAAGACATATCCAATTTAAAGTCTTGATATCAAGACTTACATTTACATGATGAGAACCATCCAAATGTTACTGTAATAAAACAAATAAGTACGTTTTTATGCTTTGTAATATGATAACAAAGTACATTCTATATTTTGGTAAAATCGTATTAGTTGGGTTTTTTTCACAGATTTATTTTTCTATCAATATTCTTATTAGTAGCCTACTACTGTAGTATTTACACTACAATATTTACAATATCCAAATTAAATGCATACATGTGTGTGCACAAACAAACACACACACACACACACATACACACACACATAGCGTGCATGCATTATTATATTTTACTCAGGCAGAAAATATATGAATTTTTAGGCTATTATACATTTGCATCAAAAGGAAACCGATGAATTGGCATGTAACTTCATAATGAATAAAGATAAAATTCATTAAAAAACCCATTAATTTAAGTTTAAAACCCATACCATCTCAAATACCTATCTATTTTATTTATTTATTTATTTTAAATTGTAGACTACCAGTAGTTAAGAATCAAATGTTAAATCTATGATAAAAAAAAGTTAAAGGGACTGAGTTTGCAGCCACTGTAAGATATTTCCAACTAACAGAGCCTTTTTGGAGACTACAATTACATACATATGCAATTATACGTACGTGTATTTGTTTAGAATATTAGTGTCTATATACATATATCCATGTGTTTGTGGTCGTTTGTGGTCATATGTGCTAATGTCTGTAGCAGTCAATTACATTTTATTTCATAATATATATTTTTTCATACATACACATTTACATAACATAAAATCTGGTTAATTGGGCTACTACAAACATTAGAGCGATGACAAACACTGTTATACACATATAAGTGACATTTTAAACTGGAAAATATAATATGTAGAAGTACATGTATAATATATGTAATTTTAATCAATAAAATGATCTGTTAGTCATAAATATGTGAAAAAGTTACAAAATTAAAGTCTATTTAAACATTATCTCAATGTTAAACAAAAAAAAAAGAAAACTTTTAAACATTATCAATCCTCTGGCCCCATTCTTATAAACTTCAAAATCTAGACTTCAAAGTCCAGACTTTAATGTCATGGCAACGCCATTCAAATAGCATATTACATTAAAGTCTGGACTTTATTAAAGCCTAGACTTTAAGTTTTATAAGCACGAGTCCTGGATTTTATGGAAATTATTATAAATCATAGAACTGAAAGTCCATCTCCCATTATCATGTAACATACATGTAATCCACCATTACCATGATCACTGAAAAATAATTTTAAATTCTGATGAACATAGGTCAAGGAACTGAACAAGTATATTTCCCATAAAATTTAAAATCATGAGGCCCGCTAATTTGATTTGTTACAATCCATTTTCAGCGAGTTAGTTTTATTGTCATATCATGATGGTCAATGTAAAGCCTGCTTTCCATTAACTCGATTCTGTGCATGGAAATGTGCTTTTCCAGATCTCCGTTTTCGCAGGCGGATTGCTATACAAAATTTAAGTTGACGAAGTGTATTTTATGCCAAAAGTAAATGATTTGTGTTATAATGTTACCATGCTGAAAAAGTGACATATAAAAATTGCTCATTGGTTGACTGGTGGGTGTTTTTTTGTTTTTTTTGGCATGCTGAATGCACCGTATAAAAAAACTCACAAGCAGAAACTTAAAATTGTGTTAATGGAAAATGAATCTCACTGAGTGCCTACATAAAAGAGCTACTTTAATTAGAAAATTTGTTTCTAATTTTCATTATTATTCATACTTACCTAGTACTAGCACAACAACGGTAACCTCCCACCCGCCCCTAGGAGGTCTTCCCTGGATTCGGTCATTACGGACTTTGAATCGAGGACGATGGTCTGCCCATGCGCGGATATGGATATACATCTGGCAAGGGAAGATAATTCTGCAGTGGAGGAGATGACTCAGGTTGTATAGCATTGTTGTTGTGCTAGTACAGTAATTTGAATAAGACTATTATGTTATGAACAAAACATGATACAACACTAATAATGCATGTATAATGTATACATAGAACTGCAACATTAATCATATTATTCAATCACAAAATAAATCTGTAACATTATGAAGCACAATCCAGAAACAAATAATTTATATCATAAATATATTGTGTGTATGAATGTGATGACTTCCAAAAAACATCCAGTCCAAGGAAAATAATTAAAATGTAAATGATTAAATCTAGACATGTGACAACTGGATATTAAATTAGTATACTTCTGGTTATGCAGTATATATAATCCGTAACCATGCAGTGTTTGAAAACAGTAACCAGTCAATTTGTACCATAGTTATGTCGTACGATTCTCATTTTGTACCCAATTTTACTATTTCATATCCAAGTCATTTCGTACCCTGGTCATTTTGTACCATAGTTATTTGGTCATTTTGTACCATATTCATTTTGTACCATGGTTATTTCATACCATGTCTGTTTGGTCATTTCGTACCTTAATCATTTATTGTGCAGCTTAGTTGACAGATGGATAGTAAAATGTCAAATTACTGATTTAAAAAATAAACATTAGGCTAATGCTTTGTGTCAGAATAACATATCAAGATCTTCTAAGACAAGCTGATCTCAGAAAAACCTTAATTACCCACAAAGACGTACACATGGAAAAGTAAGAAATATATTTAATACACTGTCGCTTTGAATTTTAATGACAACCGCATGCTGTGATCAAAATCGTACAATCCACAATCTACTTACAAAAATAAGAAGTGGCATACCATGATAAAAATAAGATACCGGGTATAAAACCACTGTGGTACAAAATGATCAAACATATGGTACGAAATGGCTATGGTACGAAATGACCAAAGCACTATGGTATGAAACGACTATGGTATGAAATGACTATGGTACGAAATGACCATAAACTATGGTACGAAATGACTTTGGTACGAAATGACTAGTAACCATGAAAACAATGTGAACATGTACATTATCTTTATTAAAAAAAACTGACTGCATGTCAGTTAGTGGTAGTAAGAAATTATCCACATACATGTACCCATACACATATTTACAATAATTCTGCATTGGTTTAATGTACACTACTATTAGACAATTGGACGCTTACAATTAAACCAATCACCTCGTCGGTTATGATGTCATCACAATATGGCAGAGCACACAATATGGTAGTATAATGCATGCAATTCCTTATAGATTTTGTTTACAGAATATATAGAACTTTTGATTTTTGAAAGTTATCTGCATGTGAACCATCATTAAAATGTATACAAATTAGTTAAAGCAGTACCCAAAACAGTGTAAAGTGGCTTAAAAGTATGTCGTTTCTATTTACATGGACGATTAGCCAATGTATATCTTAAATAACAACTTTAAAAAACACCAAATAGCTGGGGTAATAAGAATAACAATTATACAAGTTATTATCAAATTTATGTCTAAAGTAACTGCATGAAAGGGCCACACATTATTATTATACTACCTTCAAATCGGCCATTACCAATATGTGATATCATAATTTAATCACGATTGTAATGTAAAACAGTTGTGCTTAAATTACTTATAAGTTAGTTGCAGATGTCAAATTTGGACTAAAAGTGTAATATTCAAACCAATTAAAGATCCCAAAATTTAAAATGGAGGTTTTACTGTTTTATCACTTGTACAAAGATATGTAATACGGAAAGAATTAATGGTGAATGAAGATGTTTGTCTTGTGAAATAGTCAAAAGTATTATAATTCTACAGTTCATGGGAATTGCAAGTTAATTTATAAAAGAACTGAAAGGAAAGTTAAGGAATATTTGTTTCAACAGATTTCTCAAATTGTGAATGTAATAAGATAATCTGGGTATGCCTGTGTGTCATTGAAGATGATGAACATTCCTGGTCCATTAACATTATCAACAACAGAATCATACAACTGAGACTGGTTTGTGCCCTTTACAGGAGGAACTCTCATCCCACCCTGTCCCTGTGTGAAATCACCAGTGAGAACAGAGGCATAGTACATGTGCTTATGGCCTTGACCATCTGGTTTTGAATAGGTATTCCTTGCAGAATAATGTGCCTCAACTGCAAAGTATACACCATCACCATATGCAGTTGCTGAAATGAAAGAAAAAAAACATAACATTACTTCACTTAATAAGTTATTTGGTAAAATCGTAATCATCTTAAAGGGACATACCCTAGTTTCAGTTCATGAAAATTAACGTTTAGTTTAATTTACAAACCTGTAACACATTTTGATAAAGGTACAATTGAGTGAAACATGAGTCTTTTGACTTTGAAATGGTGAAATATCCTCTAAAATAGAATAAAACTTGATTACATAACAGTTACTTCTCAGAGGCACGTGCCTTTTAAAAAATATGAGAAATGCATTTTGTGATATTAAAAAACATCAGGATGACCAAAAACACTTCGAATGTACGGAAATGGATACTTTAAACAATAAAATTTAAGTAAAGTATGATTTCAGTTATCAAAAAATGCCTCTAATAGTCAAAACTATGTCTTAGTGTTTAAAAACTAGGGTATGTCCCTTTAAAGTTTATATTCTATAATTAAAACTTAAATTCCTTAAAATATATTAGAATGATGCTATTTCATGCTAGATAAGGATGTATAACAGGCATGAAAATCTTCCACAAATCTGTGGATCTGAAAGCCATTTAGGTCGTTTCTGTGAGTCATCCAAATCCGAGGAGTTTTGTTTGAAGGGAGTATATATATAGGTACCTTTATTTTGTCATTGTTCTCAATATTTCTAATGTGCTTTCATGCCGTGTGGGTTACTTCACGCTTTAGACCTGTAATCGAGACCAGCCACTTGTAAAAACAACAGGTTTTGGTTCAGAACTATAGCAGGCCATATGTAAAATCACTAGCCACTAGATGGGCAAAATGAAATGATACAGATTTGATCAATCACAAGAGCCATAATCATTGCACTACTTAAAGCTTTTCATGGCAGTAAGCGTGTTAATAAGGCTAAATTAATTAGGCTAAACATGGCAAAATTATTGGCTAAGGAAGAGGGATCGTGAAAAATAAGTTTAAATGGACATGGCTTGAAAAAACTACGAAACTTAACATCAAAATCGGAAATAAACATTGAAAACACTGTTTGACAGCTTGTGACATTCTGGGTAAGGCACTGTGTGTTTACTGTAATGACTTGATTAATTAGGGTTCATGAGGGTGTGTTAAACTTGTAAAGCATGTTACCAAAGTAAAGAAACATTCTGTGAATCTAGCTATAAGGTGATCAAATTATTCACTCGAATTATTCACTCTGATCTGCTTTTTTAAAATCTTACTACTGCAAGTACAAGTACTGATGATAACACATGTGCCCCATTATTTGTCATCTAATAGTGGAAAATTGTTAACAATCATCTCTTTTCTTTTAAATATTGATCAACAAGAGAACTTCTACTGCTTAACATTTGTTGATGTCATAATTGACTGATCATCAATAGAACTTGCTACTACATTACTTATGATTGGTTTATCAACTGAAGAACTTCCTAGTGCTTACTCAACTAAAATGGTCCTGACGATACTTGTTTGTAACTTTAAGGTATTGTTATCTCAGTTTTACTGTCTGCCTGTCTGTACTGTTGATTCAGTTTTTATAATTTAGAAAACTTCATGTGATAAATATTATGAATTTATCTTTTAAAAATCTATTGTTCATGTTCATTTTTTTACTCTTAAAGTGCCAGGAGAGCATCAATTTAAAAAAACATCCTGGGGGAGCACCCCAAACCCCCACATGTGGACCATCCCCCTCACAGTCTTTGGCTGTGTACTGTTTGCTTTGTGCACAGTTTGCAAAGCTTTCATCAAGTGCCATTGTCATGCCTGATATAAGCATTCTGACATGATAAACCAAAAATTAATATACATGAGCATTAACAAAACAACAACATCAGCACTGCATAGTTCCTTGTTTTTAATATATATATAGAAGAAAAAAGTTCCTGCGCATGGTAAAAAGTTGATTAAAATCATAACAATTATGTTCTAAACTTTATACTCGATATTGCAATCGCACGTGTTGTTCGTGTGCCACACGTGCAAGACTCGTAACAAGATTTGCTGATCATGTGGCACAGGTGCACATGTCCTTGGTGAACTATAACAAACAGCCAGAAACAAGATGGCGTGTCAAGAACCCCTTTATGTCACGTACTCCAGCCACATGGCGTTATACATAATGATGTGTGCAAAGGTTATGACGTCATGCCTAAACTACAGTCTCTTAAAGGTCCATGTCTGATATTGAATGTCACATCTCCTTCCTCGAGATTAGATAAGGACTATTAAAAACTTTGCACAGTCTGATCTGATACATTTCAAAACATTTAGCCTTGACCAAATTTAGCTTTATGCTTTTCAATTAAACGTTAAAGTTCAAATAAATATGAGTCACATATCCTGTTATGAATGTTCTTCAGACTCATGTATAAAATATAATTTAAAAACTGAATCTTTATCATTTATGTTTTATAATTAAAAAAGAAACAAACAAATGTCTTCACACAGAAATTGTCATATCCACTATCCGAATGAACACATCCAAAGTTAATCCATAAACCTAGCTGGTTTCCGAATCGGTCTACCACTAACACGACTGAATACTTGCGAAGTGTTAGATGCAGGTTTCACACTGGTTTTAGCAAACTGTCCATTGGTTTCATTAAGCTGATGTCTGGTATGTCCATCTGACAACTTATCAGTAATATCTGGTTGACGGACATCACAATTTGAAGAGTGTGACAGTTCTAAGTCTAACTGTGGTTCATGAGGTTTCTCTTCATTAGTTTTAATAATATCTCTCCAATTTCTTCTGTATAGTGTATTGTTCTTTTGTACAACATATGAACGTGGTTCATGAGAGTTTTTTACAACAACCGCTGGTGACCATGTTTTCTGCTCATCTCGCATTCGAACAACATCTCCCGGTTCCAGTTTCTTTAAAGGTTTCGCTGTCTTGTTAATTGTACCATAGTTTTTGTTTTTCTTGTTTTCTCATCAATGAATTACGAACAAGTCTGTGACTGAATCCTGGTTTGAGAAGAGATGGTCTAGTGGGTAGAGTAGTCCATGTACGACAACCCATCAACAACTGAGTTGGTGTACCTAAATTTTCAATAGGTGTATTCCTGAAATCTAGCAATGCCAGATATGGATCTCTTCCCGTTTCTTTAGCTTTTTTGAAAATCTTTTTTACTGTTTGAACAGTACGCTCTGCCATTCCATTACTCTGTGGATATCTTGGGGACGATGTGATATGAACAAATCCATAAATCTTTGCAAACTCTTTGAATTCATAATTTGAATACTGACGTCCATTGTCAGATTTTACTATTTCTGGTATGCCATGTCGAGCTAAGTTTTCTTTCAAAACTTCAATGACAGTGTTACTCTTTGTATCTTTCAGTTTTGAAACTTCGAAAAACTTTGAACAGTAATCCACAATCACGACGTAATTTTACCGATCCAATTCGAACAAATCCGATGCAACCACTTGCCATGGTCTTTCTGGGATCTCATGTGAATGTAGTGGTTCT
>JAECMU010055581.1:0-14513 GCA_016106625.1 Dracogyra subfuscus | reverse complement strand
AGTTCCATTAGCCCTGTCCAATAGTTCATCAGCCTGGACTGAAGGCTAGTGGATTTGTCCAAGGCTGTGTTTGTTTTAAACAGGAGGATGATGGGCCGGAAAACCTCACTGATGGCAGTGAAGACACATTTTGGGAGAGCGATGGTAACCAGGGGCAACACTGGATTCAACTGAGGATGAAAAAAGGAACAGTTATAAAGTATGTCGTTGGAGCTTATTATGTTGTTTTTTTTAAGTAGGGAGTTAAAATATATTTCTTATGCAATGATGTTTTTCCTTGCAAAAATGTGTAAGATTTTAAAAACAAGTTCACATGATAATTCGTCATATAATATATATACACAGATAATCCCTCTAAACCTGACACCCAAGAGACCTAGTAAAAAGTCAGATATAAGGGTATGCAGTTTGGAGAGATTCTGTTCTCTACTGATATTTAAAAAGGGATTGTAACAAATTACATGTTTTGGGAGAATTCCGGTTTGCAGAGGGTCTAGTTTTGAAGGATTTCACTGTACGTATATACAAATCCCATTTTTCTTAAACACAAGTGTTTGAGGGTTGTAAATACATGAAGTTACATGTGTACAAGTCAAAAATAGATTTTTTAAATTCGTCTTAGCGTTTCCAAACATTTGCAAAACTATTTATTGTAGTGAGTGTTTGCTGAAAAAAATACACAGGCACATAATATTTATATTCCAAGTCGTATAATTCTTGCAGATCTGCCTTTAGTATGTAGCATACCATGTAGCGTTGTCTTTAAGCAGGGTTAGATTTTAAGTTAATCATTACCTGATACAGATTACTGCTAGGATGGGAACCTGGTATAGTTATAGGTAGTACTAAACCAAATAACATCCGGCTGGGTCCAAGGTGCACCCAACCTTTCCTTCCACAGTTGAGTCTACCAATCCTGTCATTGGTGATAAATTTGAGTGTTTGTTTTGTTCATTTAGCTAGTAAATTCCTGTAATTTAATTTGAATTACTGTTAGTGTACAGGGTTCAGACTTAACGGTTGTCCGATCGCCCCTAACGGGCGTCTGAAAACCCACAGTAAGGTTGTCCGCCTGGTGACTGATTTCCTCAAGCCTCTCCCCCCCGTGTTTTCTCTTATAATTTGTTGCAATATTATTTGTTTTTTTAGAAAATATTATTTGGGCAAGTGAAAATAGAACCAGGTAAGGGAAAGTGCTGTCACCACTTGCCCGAATAACAACAAACAAAAAAAGCGCAGACACTGAGTGTACCAACTACCATTGTTCTTGAAACATAAGTACTAAAAATAGCGTGACAATGTTTGTCTGGAACTTTAGTTGTCATAGACACTACCCGTTATCTCTGAAGGGGCAGTAGTATTTATGTCCATGATATATGTAAGAGTTTTAGCCACATGTTACTATTGTTATCTGTGGGATTTGATTTAGTGGTATATACCCTGCTGAAACAAGGACAGTGCTGTGTAGTTGGACAGTAAAATATACAAAAACAAAGCATATATTTTAAATATTATATGTTTTTGTTATTAGGCATTTGGATCATGCTATAATAACTACATTGTTTTTGGTCTTATGTGAGAATCATAATATGAATCAGGATGTGTTGTAATAATTCATTGTATAATTTATGTTAATGTGCATATTACAGTTTATATAAAACAGTAATTCACAGTCATAAGCATCTTTTACATTGTAATTTTCAATCATTGCACATTATAAATAAATAGTACAGATAAAAGGAATTGACTATTGTTTTAAAACTGTGATTGTTGTTTCAGAAAGTTGTACTGTACTGTAGACGGCAGCGATGACAACTACCTACCATCACGGTTTGTCGTTCAGGGCGGGGAACAAGACAACCTGAAAATAATCAACACCGTGCACATAGACTGGTAACAATGATACATACAGCAGTTTGATTCAAGACATACATGTACTTACACTTTATTTGCTTTGCTGTAACATACCGGCCTCAATGGTGTAGTGGTTAAGCCATCGGACTCCAGGCTGGTCGGTACTGGGTTTGCCTTGTGTTACCGGTTTCCACCTAAGAGCAAGTTTAATGACTCACTGGCTAGGTGTAAGGTCACTATCCCGACTCATCTCTCACTAATCACTAACCACAGTCCTGCACGGGTAGTCCAGATAGCTGAGGTGTGTGTGCTCAGGACAGCTTGCTTGGGCCTTAAAAGTGGATATAAGCACAAATATAACTATTGTTGATTGAAATAATGAATGCTGTGACCAACATGTCTGTATTTATTTAATTTTAATTTTTAGAAAAATTAAATCTGATTTGTAATAACTTAATTAAAAAACAATTTGGTCATGTTTTGTAACCCCTGCAAAACCTCTTTGGCAATCTCCATGGCATAGTTTTGTCTTGGACTTTATTCAGGAGTTTTGTTTTCATTTCTTTTTTTTGTTACTGTGGACAATTTCTTAATTTGCACGGTTTATGATATACGTGATAATAATCTGATGACGAGTGTGTCAGTGATTTTGATAGTACACTTCAGCCTGTATAGCAATGATATCATTACTCTCTCTTTCTCTCGAAAAAGTTTGAAAATAACCGTATGTTTGACACTGAAGTTTAAAATGTACTGGGGTGTCATTAAACAAACATTCCTGTTGTATCTGGCATGATGTAGCCCAGTGGTAAAGTGCTCTCCTGTTTCGCATTCGATTTGGTAAGTAGCCCAGTGGTACAGTGTTCGCTCGATGCGTGGTTAATGTGGGATCAATCCCTGTTGGTGGTCCCATTGGGATATTTCTCGTTCCAGCCAATGCATCACAACTGGTATATCAAAGGCCATCGTATGTACTATGGGATGGTACATATAAAAGATCCCTTGCTTCTAATAAAACAAAATGGCCTCTGTGGCGTCTTGGTCAGGCCATCGGTCTGCAGGCTGGGTTTGGATTCCAGTCGAGGCATGGGATTTTTAATCCAGATACCGACTCCAAACCCTGAGTGAGTGCTCTGCAAGACTCAATGGGTAAACCACTTACACCGACCAGTGATCCATAACTGGTTCAACAAAGGCCATGGTTTGTGCTATCCTGCCTGTGGGAAGCTTAAATAAAAGATCCCTTGCTGCTAATCGGAAAGAGTAGCCCATGACGTGTTGACAGCGGGTTTCCTCTTTCAGTATCTGTGTGGTCCTTAACCATATGTCTTACACCATATAACCATAAATAAAATGTATTTAGAGCATCAAATAATTTTTTTTTTTCTTTCTTTCTTTTGATTTTGGTATTAATCCCTATTGGTGGACTCACTGGGCTATTTCTTATTCCAGCCAGTGCACCATGCATGTAAAAGATCACATGCTGCTAATGAAAAAAATAATGTAGTAGTGATCTCTTAATTTTTCTATATGTCAAAATTGCCAAATGGTTGACATGAATAGCCAATAATTAGTAAATCAATGTGCTCTAGTGGTTTCATTAAAGAAAACCAACTTTAACTTTTCCTGTTATGAGGGTAAATGTAATCCTCTTTTTGTCATATGTTTTTTCAGGTCTATTGCTGGCCGCCAGGACATATTGTTGTTGGATGGAGCGACGGAACATTATTCAGTCATTATGATCCGCATCAAGGAATGTAAAAGTATGATTTTAAATAGACAGGGACAAATCTCAAACCAACACAAATTTTTAAAGTGTTTTTTTTGGCAATAATTCTAGTTTGGTTTGACTTTAAAAAAAGAGGAAAATTTAAGGTGTTTTAGAAAATAACAGAAATGTTCTGTTTATATGTATAATTTGTAAATATAAAAAAACCCAGGAATATTTACCGATGGCTAAGAATGTCATTTGCTTAGGGAGATTGAATTTATATTTTCTAAAATTTAATTTTTTACAAATAAAAACCAGCTTATATACAAAATGGATTTCCAACTAGTAGATTATTTAATTTAACAAAATGATAGCCAAATATAGTTGTGTAATCAAGAAAATAAAGGTTGTTACGCAAATGTGTTTTGGTATTGTCATTATCATATATTTTTATTTGATATAAAATTGCATTTATTCCTGATGTATGATTTTGATGATACCAAACGACAATCATATAATCTCAAGCTTAATACATCATCTTTTGGGGAAACTTTATACTTAATTATGACTCAATCAGCCTTTACTCATGATAAAAATAAACTAGTGCATGACACTTTTTCTTTTCAAAACACTGGAACACTTATTTGCATCTAATTTGCAAAATTCTTAAATATATTTGATCTGAAAAATATAACACAGTTTTATTACATTATTATATAATAAAAGTGTATATTCATGTTTTGTTTTGAGAGATATATTTTAGGAGGGATATATTGATGACTCTTGTAAGGAATTAAATGTAACAAAATATATACTTATGTCATACAATATATATATATTTTTAATGGGGTGTGGGTATGGGTTGGATATATTGATATTTATTTGGAAATATAACATTCAATATTTGTACCTGGAAATAAAATAAAATTTTCCCATTCTTGTATGTTTATTCGCCGACAGCTGGAGGAATTGACACAAGAATTCGGGGAATAAAGCTGACTTCAACAGAAGAGAGGTCTCTTGGTTTCGACAGAGACTTTTTCATGCACGACAGTCTCGTCCGATATCCAGTCCTGGAAGGATACAGTCCAGACCAGTTGTATCGACGCTCCATTGTACTACAGAGGTTGGTGTTGAGAAAGTATTTTATTTCGTAACTGAGTGCATAATATAGCTAAGTGGTAGATTACTCACCTGAAGACGTTCACAGTTGAAAGTTTTCCGTATTTTTAATTGTCCAGGTTTCCGGGATTTCTTTTTTTGCTGTAGTCTAAAAAAAGTCCATATTTGCTGTCTAAAACTTATAATATGGTTTTAGCTGATTCTTTGCGTACATTCTGAATGTGGGCTGCCATCTCATACCATAGTTCAACCCTAATTTATGGCAAAAATTTACTATGAATCTTTGGAGCCCACTTTCGTCTCTGGTATTTTAAAATTATACATCTAGTTAACCAGAAGTCTGTTTACATGATTTTACCAAGGTTTGTTTGGTTACCGTATATTGCCATGTATTTGTATAATGTGTATTAAATCTTCAAGAAATATGTTCATGTACTTACCTTTTGTGACACCCAATAGTCAATATGTATTTTTGTGCTGGGATGTCATTAAATAAACATTCATTCATTAAATTCTCAAGTTTACAACTTTTAATTTACTATTTACCACATAACCAATTGCTAGTTTACATTCATTTAAATAACATGCCATTCGTTCCCATGAAATATTGTGTCCTGGGATCTGTCACCTTTGGTGAACTTTAGAGAAATTTTTCTGTCCCCAACTTTAGCCCATGACTGTCCTGAAAATGGGGGGGGGGGGGTGGGGGGAAGAGATTATATCAAAGATTCTTTTCCTCATTTCTGTGTGAGTAATCTCGGTATCTGTTACTCTGTCAAACAAGTGTCGAAGCCTAATATGTTAAAACACTAAATATCCTGAATTTAAAATGTACTGAGGTGCTATTAAATGAATATTACTTTCCTTTTCTTTCTGTCATCCATTTTTGTGTAATTCACTTGTACGTTGGGATTTATTTCTGTAGTTTAAAGGTAAAATAAGTGTTTTAATAATACTGTTTCGTTTGCTTAGCTCACATAAGTACTGAGTTTATGATTGTCCTGTTTTCAGCATTGACTGTTATTGTCATCTTCCCCAGATCAGTAGGACCATTTTCAGTGAATAGTATATAATTTAGTTTTACTCTAGTAATGTTGTTAATCTTCCCAAGATCAGTGAGACCATTGTTAATATTGTTTAAAAACAGAAAGTATCCTGACATTACCATTGTCCTCTGGGGTAATATGTATATATATATTTTTAAAATACATACTTTTTTTTACAAATATGATTTTGTTTTGGTTTAAATTTAGTTGTTTTTGTTTTTGACATGTTGTTGTTTTTGTTTAGGTTTATTACAATCTTGGACAGTGTGTTGAATCTGATGGTTCCATCATGGCAGTACTCGGTTGGCTCCTACAAATGTCTAGAGGTATGGAAATATACTGAACACATGAAGAAACTCCAATCATGGTTATAGTTTGTTTGTAATTGGAGGGGGCAGTTTGGAATTAATCCCCATCAGTGGGCCCATTGGGCTATTTCTCACTCCAGCCAGTGCACCACGACTGGTATATCAAAAGCCATTGTTTATCAAAATCGGCCAACAAATGTTAATATTCATACCAGTTTCTCTTGTGAAGATATTGGATACATGTCATAGTCTAATACTGATATTCTTCAGATACACCTGTAATCAGGCTATTGTTTTTCAGAGTGCTTTGTGACATGCTGTGTGCTGTGACTAATCACGCGTTGTTAATCCTCGACCACATTGATTTCAGTAATGCCAGAAAATACTAAATAATTTTAAATTTTAACAGCACTTTATCAGCTACGTAATAATATCACGTTTTTAATGAAACACACAACTTTTTTGTTTAAATTTTATTACTGGAAGTTTTTTATATTGATATATTATGATTGGAACCTAGTATAAACTTCTGAGTTTTTTCAATTGAACACGGAAACGTCCCGAAATGTACCGATAAATGAACACTTCGCCAATTTTTATAAAACTTCTCCCCTTTCATTGGGAAGAGAGAAGTCACTTCTCTTACTTGTTCAATTTTAGATTAGGTCCTATTATTCTTGCAGTTATCGGAGGCCTGCTAAGGTATCGTTAGTCTTGGTTATGTGCTCTTTTTTCGTGAATTCATATTAATGATTGAATAGTAACTTTAACAATGTATTCGTCTTCATTTCAGATTATTCGTCAGTTCCTTCGAATGTCCAAGAAGAAGCAGTCTTTGATTGACATATTTCTGAAAGCAACAGTCAGCGAGTGAGTTACAGCATTCTTTTCAGTGTTATAAATTTGCATTTATTCGTTTGATTTCAAGTCTAAGTTTGAAGTTAAAAAACAGTACATGCAGTCAGTGCAGGTTAAAGCCTTTAACCTGTCAAACTGAAGAATGGCAGATGTTTTCATCTCTTGTTGTTTGGGTCATAAATATATCCATGTCTACACTGTGACTGTCTTTCGAAGTTTATTTTGTTTAATGACACCACTAGAGCACATTGATTTATTAATTATCGGCTACTGGATGTCAAACATTTGGTAATTTTCATATGTAGTCTTAAGTGGTATTCTCATTATGTGATTAGTTGGATCTACTTTTTGCGTGTGATGAAATTGAACTGTGAGAACACCTAAATTGGAACGACTTTAGTCTTACATTACAAGTTGTGGGTTTTTTTTAATTACCAAAGATTATGATAAAAACATTTTTTAAAACATAGACAAATATATTTTTGTTTTTAATATTTGACAATCACCATTAAAGAGTATACTTTGCGAATTTGCTTTGAATTACAAGCATTAACTTCAGCAAAAAAGTTCAAATTAAGTTAATAATATTCCTATATTCAGCATGAGTTGTGTGCCATGTAAATGAGGGACTGGAATAAATATTTAAAAAAAAAAGAAATCTATATTATCTGAAATATATAAAAGTTATTGTTTCAATATTAAACGTTTGCTAGACCACCTGAAAAGCCGATTGTTTACGTGAATCGTCGCTCGGCAATGGAGCACAGATGTAACCCAAGTCTGGATCCCCAGTGTAAGCAATCAGTCTTCATTCAGTTGTATGAGGGACTCAAGCCAAGAGATCGATCATCCAAACCACTGGACTACAGGTAGTTTTATGTTCATACACATAATGTTTTCAAAGTTTCTGTTAACTCTGAACAGTAGTGTTAGAACCTGTTCATTTACACATACACATAATGTTTTAGAGGTTTCATCTACACATTTACAGTTTGTTTTATGTTTCATCTACATATATACATAATAGTTTAGGTTTGCTGTGAACTGTGAACAGTGGTGGACATGTTTTTAGGTTTCATCTACATATATACAGAATGTTTTAGGTTCCATCTACATGTATACAGAATGTTTTAGGTTGCATCTACATATATACAGAATGTTTTAGGTTTCATCTACATATATTCAGAATGTTTGAGGTTGATTGATTGAAGACATATTTTATTGATAAATAACAAAAGGATCGAGCACAAGTTTGCCAACTTACTAGGCCCTCTCCTATATACATACAATGTAATACATTGGCGATAATACATCTAATAACATATACATATACATACAGATTTGATTTGTCTAAATAATAAATAATAAGTTGAGGAAAGAAGTACATTATATACAACAGAATTTTATAAAGAATCTTGTGATATTCAAGAAGAAACAATGATTGATAGTACATGTGCCGTCCAACGATCAGACTTTTATTATTATTATTATTATTTAATCAAATCGATGTGTTTGTTTAATAAATTTTTGGACACAATTAAATATTTTGTTATTATTAGAATCATTTAAGGTGTTTCGTCCATATAAAAGTAATTCTAAATTTATTGGTTCTAAATGTTTTAACGAATTGCAAAGAACCTGTCTCTGTTTTTCATAATTTTTACATTGAAAAAAATAGTGGACATTGTTTCATCAACATATATACATTATGATTTTGGATTTCTGAAAAATGTAAACAGTGGTGGGAGTGTGTTCATATCTACACTTATACATATTATTTTAAGGTTTCATCTACACATATACAGAACGTTTTAAGATTTCATCTATACATTATTATTATTACATATATGTAGATGATTTAAGGTTTCACCTACACATATACAGTGTGTTAAGATTTCATCTACACACACACAATGTTTTAGGTTTCATCTACATATATACATAATGTTTTAGGTTTCATCTACATATATACAGAATGTTTTAGGTTTCATCTACATATATACAGAATGTTTTAGGTTTCATCTATATATATACATAATGTTTTTGGTTTCATCTATATATATACATAATGTTTGAGGTTTCATCAACATATATACATAATGTTTTTGGATTTCTGCAAAATGTAAACAGTGGTGGGAGTGTGTTCATATCTGCACTTATACAGAGTGTTTTAAGTTTTCATCTACCCACAGAAAGATTTACGGTTTCATCTGTACATATATATTTATATATAGATGATTTAAGGTTTCATCTAAACACATACAGAGTGTTTTAAGATTTTATCTACACACAGAGAAAGTTTTACGGTTTCATTTACACATATATAGAATGTTTTAAGGTTTCATCTGCACATACAAACAATGTTTTAGGGTTCCATCTACACATACACACAATGTTTTAGGGTTCCATCTACACATACAATGTTTTAGGGATCTATCTACACATATACACAATGTTTTAGGGATCTATCTACACATATACACAATGTTTTAGGGATCCATCTACACATATACACAATGTTTTAGGGTTCCATCTACACATATACACAATGTTTTAGGGTTCCATCTACACATATACACAATGTTTTAGGGTTTCATCTAGACATACAATGTTTTAGGGATCTATCTACACATACACACAATGTTTTAGGGTTTCATCTACACATACAATGTTTTAGGGATCTATCTACACATACACACAATGTTTTAGGGTTCCATCTACACATACACAATGTTTTAGGGTTTCATCTACACATACAATGTTTTAGGGTTCCATCTACACATATACACAATGTTTTAGGGTTCCATCTACACATACATACAATGTTTTAGGGTTTCATCTACACATATACACAATGTTTTAGGGTTCCATCTACACATATACACAATGTTTTAGGTTTCCTGCAAACTATGAACAGTGGTGGGAGTGTAAGTTTCTGTCTGAGGGAATCATTGATCAAGGAGGAGGGTTTCGTGACAGTTTGTCTGACTTAGCCGAAGAGTTATGTCCGACCACCACAGATGGTCCAATTCCATTGCCCTACTTCATACGGGCACCAAATCAGGTACTTTTGTTTTTCTTCTTTTTACAAAATTATTAAGTGATATACTCAACCAAAAAAGTTTAGAAACAGTTATAACACTGACAACTAAGATTTATTATTGATTTATATGAATCATAAGAAAATCTTTAAAATGTCAGTATAGAAATGCATATATATATTTCCTTTTGTATTATAACCTGGCGTTTGGACCAGTCCATTGATACACCAAGGGTTTTGTTTTGTATTTTGTGTGTTAAGAAGACAAGTTAAATATTTGTGAGAAAAAAAGAACACTTAAACATTTTCTTCAATCTTTATGGAGGATTGAAAAATCAAGACATTAAAAGTAATTTTTTGCTAAAAACAATTGTGTTGAATATGTTTAGCTGATTATAATAATATTATTATTATTTACTTTGTTATATCAAGGAAAAAAGAACCAAACTGTTTTTCATTCAAAATACAAATACAGTCGAATCCATTTTATTGCATATCGGTTTATAGCATAAATTGGTTATTTGCATATAAATCAATACAAATTATATCGCATATTTGAATAGCTTTATAACGACAAACATAGGTTAACTGCATATGAAAACCAAAAAAATATAGAAAATTCCATCATAAAATGTTCCACAAACTTTTAATATGGAAATTATAATAATATTATTATTATTTTCTTTGTTATATCAAGGAAAAATTGTTTTTCATTTAAAATACAATTACTATAATAGGATTCTAGTTAATAGCAACTTTCATGTGCTATACCAGTGAAACATTTTCATTATTAATGTAACAGTAATTGACTGATTTTATTTTGTTATATTTTCTTTCAATTTATCAGGAGCAGGATGACCCCACAGCCAGTTCTGATGTCTATATCCCTAATCCAGCCTGCTCAGACTTTGAAAAATATGAATGGATCGGTCAGCTGATGGGTGCCTGTTTCCGGGGAAGAGAAAACTTGGTACGTTAAGTTCTGCAGTAAGAAAGTATCAAAAACACATAATAATATTGTTATCAGATTTTAGTGTTGTAGGTTTATTGGTATCATTGGTAAAATGTAATGCATCTTCATAATGCTAAATGAACCACAGGGTATACACTGAGAATGGACTATGTTTGAAGAATCAAAATAACTGCATGTTGTCACAGTAGTTTTCGTAAGTGCCTAACATAATGTATGATTGCTAATTGACAGTATTATTACTGGGTTGTGGTTTTTTTAAAGGGACATACCCTAGTTTTAAACACTAAGACATAGTTTTGACTATTAGAGGCGTTTTTTGATAACTGAAATCATACTTTACTTAAAATTTATTGTTTAAAGTATCCATTTCCGTACATTCGAAGTGTTTTTGGTCATCCTGATTTTTTTTAATATCACAAAATGCATTTCTCATGTTTTAAAAAAGGCACGTGCCTCTGAGAAGTAACAGTTATGTAGTCGAGTTTTATTCTATTTTAGAGGGTATTTCACCATTTCAAAGTCAAAGACTCATGTTTCACTCAATTGTAACTTTATCAAAATGTATTACAGGTTTGTAAATTAAACTAACTTAATGTTAATTTTCATGAACTGAAACTAGGGTATGTCCCTTTAAAGAAGAATATTTTGTTTCTTTCATTCCTGTAACTCTGGGGTTATTGGTGTGTTTTTTATGTTTTGTTTTTAGTTTAACCTTGATCACGTCAAATGGCGATTTAAGTATAACTTTTGGCAGTTGCTGCAGTGACAATGTAAACTTTGAAATTAGCTCAGAATTTAAGTTTTTCCTGTTCTTTGTAACTTAGTTTATAATTGCATCTGTGAATAGATCAAAGCATGTTTTAAGAATATTAAATTAATATTTTATAACTTTTTAATTTGATTTTTCAAAAAAGTGTTGTTTTTTGTGGGGGGTTTTAAACATGCATTAGGATGAAAATCTGTGGATACAGCTGTCAGTGACACAATATGGTAGAAAAGACATTTAACTCTACAGAATATGTTTTTTATTTATTTAAATAATTTCATATTAATATTATGATTTACAGATCCTATCACTGCCAAAATTTGTATGGAAGAAACTCGTTGGAGAATCAGTTTCCTGGACTCCGGATTTTACCTCTGTAGATGCGGCAGAGGTATGCTAGTTTTTGTCTGTTAAATGTTGTGACCTCTTGTCACTGTAGCTATTTATGCTTACATCCAGTTATGGTTTAAGCATGCTGTCATGGACACACATCAGCTATTGAGGTTAATAATTGGTTGTTAGAGGTTAGTAACAGGTTTTCATGTCTCTCTGTTCCACATATTATACTTTTCCTTTTGTTTTTTCCCCACAATGCCTTAAGATATTGATTAATTTATACACTGGTGGCACTAAAGTCTGCACATTTAAGTTTTTGTGTTATATTTTAAAGGTAAAATCTATCTTTAAGAATATTTGCTTTACAGCCACAATTCAGCGGAACAATAAATCTGTTACTACTGAAAGTTAAAAATTATATAATTTGTTCAAAGTAATGAGCGCAGCAAACATAAAAACAACCACTTCTGTCACTACTGTTTGCAGAAACAGTAAACAGGAAATGGATCTGACTTTCGTCAGTTCTAGACAACAAACACTTCCTTTTATAGTTATGTTTCAGGTTAATTTAGATTTTTGCAAATAAGATAAATGACAATGTAAATAGTGTTCTATAATCCTTAGTTTGGATAACACGAAATGACAGTATAAAGAAGCCAATGTCACAATTTATGATCATTATTCAACAAAAGTTATCTTTTTATTAACTATGTAATTGAGCACAAATACTTACATGTTAATGACATAGGACAAAGATAATTATGAAACAGAATATAGCTGAAAATAGCCCACGAGGTCTGCTTTACAATCTGGAAAGCCATATTGCTTCTGTTAGTCACTTGGAGAAAAATTGAAAGTATGCTAAAATATATATTTCATTTATAGATTCATAAATTACAATATGGTATGTATTGACATACAAGGTTGATCATACCAGCGCTGACAGACAAATGTGTTGATAAGCAGTACAAAACAATGTTGATCGAGGCTGACAAACATGTGCCTTTAGTGTATTCATTCAGAGTTTTATTCATTCAAATTGTTATTTGTCAGTTTTATGCTTATATTCACAATCAAGATGTGTTGTTTTGACAATTGATATATTGATTAAATTAACATTGTTTGTTTACAGACCCCAACACTTGTTGCAAGATGTAATGTAATGTAATTAAGATGTGCAGATGTTTATACCGTGCAGACTTATGTCACATGGGTGCAATAGCATTTAATTTAATTGCCACATTTAACAAAATTAATCTTTGGCATTCTATTTTAATGAAATTTTAGATTTATTGATTTGCAAAATAATTTTTTAACTGGAAATCCTTCAATTTTCACAGTCCTTTTATATATGCCTATAAATAGGTCATATTTGGTTTGGTGCTGTCTGTCTGTAAGTCTATCTGTTAACCTTTTCTTGTCTGGACTATATCTTGTATACAGATCATTACCCGACCATCAAACCTCACATGTAGGAACAACTTGGTATGGCGGTGTGTTGCATACTATTACTAGGTCACTGACCTTTTTTCGATCTGCTATACATAATAGTAAATCCTTGTCCTGACCATATCTTGCATACAAATCTATACAGGACCATCAAACCTGACATGTAGGAACAACTTAGAATGGTGATGTGTTTTGTACTATTACTAGGTCACTGTGACCTACTTTTGATGGTCTACTGCACATCATAGTAAATCCTTGTCCAGATCATATCTTGCATACAGATGCATACAGGACCATCAAACCACATGTTGGAACAACTTGGGATGGCGGTTGGTCCAAAACAAATTGTTCATCCATCCCACTATAAAAATTTCACATAATTAAAACTGAATCATATCCATATTGATTAAATTAATGTAGATATTCTTTTCCATCAAACTGTTGATAAACATCAGTACAGTAGAAAACCTTTCTAAACCGGATACCCCTTAAAATTTGACTTCTTACTTGAAATTGTGGGTATTCGGTTTAAAGGGGTTTCACTATATTTTAAATTTGTTGTATGTATATGTGTTTAAAGAGGTTTCACTATATATTAAATATTTGTTCTAGGTATATGTGTTTAAAGGGGTTTCACTATGTTTTACATTTGTTCTAGGTATATGTGTTTAAAGGGGTTTCACTGTTTTTTGCATTTGTTCTAGGTATATGTGTTTAAAGGGGTTTCACTATATTTTAAATATTTGTTCTAGGTATATGTGTTTAAAGAGGTTTCACTATATATTAAATATTTGTTCTAGGTACATGTGTTTAAAGGGGTTTCACTATGTTTTACATTTGTTCTAGGTGTATGTGTTTAAAGGGGTTTCACTATGTTTTACATTTGTTCTAGGTGTATGTGTTTAAAGGGGTTTCACTGTTTTACATTTGTTCTAGGTATATGTGTTTAAAGAGGTTTCACTATATATTAAATATTTGTTATAGGTGTATGTGTTTAAAGGGGTTTCACTATGTTTTAAATTTGTTATAGGTATGTGTTTTAAGGGGTTT